>OY365806.1:9692907-9728974 GCA_959347315.1 Bimastos eiseni
GATGGCCTCCTTTAGACTACCCTTTGGATAACCCTACGATTTGATGTAGAGCTTGTGAATAAGCTGGTGCCCTGTCCAGTGTCTCTGGCTTTCGAGATGTGCTTCAGAAGTTTGCAGATTACTATTACAATGAGGGGCATCTGGGGCCTAGTAACTGCACTGCCCAGGAAATTCACAATCCTATATTATGCCAAGTCACCTGTCCAAAAAGATATCATCCGACATCTGAATTGCTTTGTGCTGTCTCAAAATTAAGCCAAACTATTCAACAACCACAAGATCAGAAGTCTGAATATTCCAACAGTCTCCAACCGATACCATTTAACAGCACTTATACTTCACTTCAGTGAACTCAGCTAAAAGGTATAGAAACTGCTCGTAATCAGTGGAAAGATAAGATGGCTAAGATATGAAAAAATTCTATTAATTACTGACAAAATATCACCAAGCAAGAACAATGTTAGAAAAATGCTATCCAACAAGCGGTCCACTGACTAATTTTAAATGGTCCACTTTGAGCTTGTTAAATTCGGTAAATTTGTGCAAAGAAAGTAAAAGATAAAGTCACTGGTTTCTAACTGTGTAACAATGCATTTTTAACTTGGCTCATCAGTTGACATATAAACAGGATATTAGGGATGAACCGAAAATCGGCTCTGAACTCGGAATAAACTCGGACTCAAAGAAACAATGGGTCCGAGTATTAATCTTTCCGATTTTCTGTTTAGAAACGAAAATCAGATTTATTAATTTAGAAAACGACAATCGACCTAACTAAAAACCCAAATGCCGTTTATTTCTATTTACAAAACGACAATCGACCCAATAAAAAACCCAAATACTGTTATTATTAGTTAGGGTCATACTGGTCCTAACTCACAGAACAAAGACAAGTCAGTTCAGGGAGCAGAGAGGTCGATGACTGAGACACTGCAGAAAAATGGGAGCAAATCTGAACCCTGAGGATTAAGAAGCAATACCTACATGTAGTTTGGACTTAATTGCCATGACAAGAACTTTGAAATGAATAAGAGCTGGCAGATGAAGCATGAGGAGATGCAAGGAGAAGCCAATTCTTTCAGAGAGTGTAACACTAAGCAATTGGTGGTATTTTCAAAAATGTGAGCTTGCTGATGCTGAACTCGGTTTCAAGAACAATTTCATCGGTAATGTAATACAATGTAATGTAGGCCCAATGAGACATTTACACAGCGCTGCTCGAATCATCAGCGCTCTGAACGGGCATCTGTGCATGGGCAAGGGAACAGGAATGTCTTAAGGCATCTTCGCCAAAACTGGCAAGGTGAGAGGGTCAGTAGGGAATGTGGAAGACCGTTCCAAGCTGAAGGGTCAACAGTGACAGAAAGGTTGGACAGCCCTGAAATAGAACGTTAACATAGTGTTCCTCGTAGTTCCACCCATCTAACTCTGGATTTATACATGAAGCAATCTGCAATAATGTGTATTGGCAGGAACATTTTAATGTGAGAATCTCGAACAGTTAATTTACATTCCACTATGGCTAGTGGCGGCACTGGCCTTGAAAATTTGGTATGCAATTTTAAACTGTAATTTAAAAGCAAAATGAAAACAGATCGGTTTTAAACAGGAAATATTCAATTATCGTCCGCTATGGAAAGCGGGCAATATTAATATATATTAGCCATCATGAGTCTCGAAAATATCAATACACCGTAACTTAAGTGCTAAGTAAGTATGTTATGACGAAGTAGAAGATTTCATTCCATTTATGTTGCAGGAAACTACTGTGGATGGCGTCTTCATCAGCTGCAGCATCATTAGACAAACTGTCATTCTTAAACAACTTTATCTTCATAATATAATTGAGAGGTTTCACAAAAGGAGCCACATAAATTTCCAGGTATGATACATTCACGCACTGCATTTATAACTCTACACTACAACCCAATCATGAGTGGATATCTGTAATATCTACGTTACACCATTTACGCACAACTGATGATCAGCAATCTGTAAGCGAACACATACACGGCAGCGAGCAGTCACCAGCCCAAATGAGATTCTGGTGGGCTGTTAATGTTTGGAAAATGAGCATTGCTCTGGAAGCAAAGGACCTGGGCTGCTGCTGCTCCCTCACTTCCATCCACAGGCGGATGAGATATCAGCTGTTTCATCGATCCTCCGAATAAATAAGTTATGTTTCAATTCTGCTATCAGTCTGCCTCAAGCACTCTCACAATAACCGCCGAGTAATGAAGAGCCAGAGGAAAGGACGGCAGAACAGAGGCACCCGACTAAAGACAGTTCAAACGACGACCACAGACGACGGACACAGTCACCGAGACAGCAGCACACGGAACGATGAAGCTCATAAACATTCATAGCTTTAGGAGCATTATTTGACGCTTCAAAACACAGAAAGAAAGCAGATTATATGGTGACAGTGTAGAAGTCATTATTTCTGTCAATGATTCTAAATCGTAATCAAACAACATGGAAATGGGCGCCGTTGTATTTTCATTTATTTCGGGGATTAGGAAAGAAATTGTGAAGGATTTGCCTGGTGGCAAGCAAGCTTCTTTGAATCAGAATGTCAGAGTCCACACACACACACACACACACACAAACACACACACACACACACAAACACACACACACAAACACACACACACACACACACACACACACACACACACACACACAAAGCAGGTCTGATGATGTGCATAGCCCTAAGAGGCAGCATAGAGGTCATTATTTTTGCAAACATTTGTTTAAGTAAAAAATCAAAATTCTCTAGAATTTTTGTGAAAAGTAGGTTTATTTGCAGTATATAGGTCCTACAGCTCTCTGTCCATGGATTTGGATAGCACTTTAAAACTATAAAGGCACAAGATCGAGATCGATAGCCTTTGCATCATGTGCATATAGTCAGTGTCCTCTGTTAAGTGACGTCTGATTAGATTATACAGCGCATTGGCCAGAACCAATTCCTGAAAGCACTGAACACCTGCTTGGACTTGTATCATAATCATTCCGGTACACTCATATTTTGCAAAAGCAAGCAACCAGTGAGAAATTGAAATTTGGACAATTGGCATTACACCTTGAAAATGAAAAGGCAGATTAATTCATACACCTTCTTTCCTATGATCGTACACACTGAACCGTGCTGTAATATGTCAGTGTCAATTTAAAATTGCATTTAAACAGTATGGACGAAGCGCCATATAATTATGACCCAGCACTGTAAGCATTGTCGAATCATTGCGTACACATCCATAGCTTTTCATTATGGAGAAATGTTCACAACAACACAAAGGCATTAACCAAAAGTCATGATATTAAAATAAGCCTAATAAGTATAAATGTCTAAAACTGTCTCTTAGTTCTGATCTCATTTTAGGGTGTAATGAAACTGAAATTCTTCATTTTAATGGACAATAACAGTATAGTGGAGCACCATTTATCATGAAGCATTTTTGACTGTAAAGTATTCATTCCTGAAATGCTGTGTTACAGTCACGTGGCTTAATATCATGTGGAAAAGACGAGTTTTAATTATCAATAATACCAGAGAAGACAATTGTCTGTGATTTTCATTCATAAAGGCAATGGTCAAATTGTGCACCACACAGCAGAGACGAATCCATGGATCGCATATATGTCGATGACCTGTTGGATGGCAGGCACTCAGGCATTTACTCTGAAGATGGATTCTCACAGATAAGATTGTAAAATTAAATTTTGTACTCTGATGCCCTAAGATGTTTGCAAGATTGAGTGAAAGCATGTGACTGGTTTAGACGAGACAATGGAGCAGGACAAGGTGAAGCACTGGTTCCCAACATGTTTGCTGCTTCAATCTTCTCTAGTGGCAAACTCAGCCGAGTGTAGCTATGTCTATGATCCGGTGCTGAACTTTATGGACATGGTTGGACATGCCAAACTTTATAGGTGTCATCACCATCAACGATACATCGTCATAATAACCTCACCAGGCCACAGTCTGGTGTAGGTAGATGGCTGGTCAAAGCATGCACTTAGTATGACCTTACAGGTCACCTAATTCCGGATTTTACTTCGAGGTCTCTCCATAACTTGAATCACCTTTTGGAGTCACCCACTCAGCAGCTACAGAGGCCAGGCTTACTTAATTGCAGCCTGTACTCATCAGATCACGTTCTGGTCATTGGGTATATGCGTTGGTTGTCAGGTAGATGGCGCACTACATCAACCAATGCACTTTCATGAGAATGTCGCTATTGGTACACGACTGCATCGTCATCGCTGTTCAGTTCCACTTATCTTGCAACTAGCCACTTCTCTTAAGATTATTCGTAACACCTAGACATGAGCATCTACTCTAGATGTTCATGGGTTATTCCACTATCCACCACATATAGGGGTGTTGGGTTGCAGTGCAGATCTGCCATGTTCAGAGGCATATCCTCTTAAAGAATATGCGAATCTATTTTGGACATAGTATGCATCACAGCTGGTGAGCAGATCTTCATTGACACGGACTATGCAGGCGATATCTCATTGCTGTCTCTGCCAATGACTGAGGTGTTACTTCAGGCAGTGGAAGTCATGAATAGGAAAGTCAAGGCCTTTGATCTGGCTATTAACTGGAACAAGACAAAGATACAGACAGCAGCTGACTGACTGTCTGTCTGACCAGCTACAAATGTGAGAACGCATGTACGGAATGCATGTTATTTTTCCTAAAAAGTGTGAACAGTACACGTACGTGATTATGCCACATGTTGGGCCTATGTAGGAGATGTGTTCGTTCCACGAGAGATGCTGGTCCGCCTGAATACAATGTCTGCTGAGGTTGAACAAGTGACTAGATAGGCCACAGTTGTAATAATGCATTTAGGAATGGAGTCCACACAAGAAACGTGACATGGAAAAACTGGAGAAAGTGTAAAGAAGAGCTACCAAATAGGATTTGGGATTACAAGGATTAGAGTATTGAATAAAGGTTGAAAAGAAGTTTACTAAAACACTGGAGAGAATCAGAGCTAATTGAAGCCTACATGATTCATTGATTACTACTGGAAAGCAGGCAGTAAAGTCCCAGAGGTTTTTGAATTCGCACCAAACAAGGCGACTCAGTGACATGGACATAAATTATTTAAGAAGCCGAAAGAAATTTTATGGCGGAAATTCTTCAGTGCAAGAGTTTCAGACTTGTGGAATGATTTGCATCATAGGACTATCATACACAGAATATATACGTAGGATGGAGGTAAGAAGGAGAAAAGCACAAGTCCTGGTCTCTGCAAAACTCTGATGCACAGACTAAATATCATCGAACAGAAGATAAAGACCACAGACATGAACAACAATGAACAATAGTTGAAGGTATTGGAGATCATATTGTTAATCAAGGAACACATTGGCTAGACATATGACACCTTAGAATATCGAGATTCAGACAGCATGGAAAAACACCTAGGTTGAATTAGTCTGATGCCACATCACTGTTACGACTTATTGCTAGCGTGCGTGGCCGGTAATCCAACAGTTGCGGAAAAGAGCCTTCTGGATGGACTCTACATGACGGTCTTGGACAAGTTGTTTGCGTACATTTGCTTCAGTATAATTTGGCATTGGCTTAAGCTGGGAAGTAAACAAGACGTGGTCTGAGGAGATGCCCACGTCCAAGATCTTTATATTCGTCTATTGCTGGCTTAAGAGCAGACGAGAGAAGAAAATAAGTGACTCAAATGTCTTCCACTAGAGCTTTGCCTTTCCTTGTTAAATTCTCAATTCCCATTGATGTATACACTTAGACTTGATGGGTTGCTGCTAAAATGGCAGACGAAACTGACCTGCCATTAATTAGCAACTCTAACAGTAGGAGTTGCGTGTTGGACTTATCCCAGCAAAATATAACTGCATGTGTGAAAGAAATCTAGACCATTTGATGATGAATTTCTTTTAGATCTCCCTTCACTGAATTCAATACAGCTCAATCTCACAGAAAATGACTTCATTTCAATTATTGATTGGGATTGTTGGTTGCGCTTCGGGCGTGTGAATACCAGCCTTTTCGGTAATATAGCTTTTCGATTCTGGTCAGAGTTGGTCTGGTAACACCTCTGAGTACGAATCTTTGAACGGTGCTCACATAGGCCTATGCTATAAGTATGAATGACAGCTGCATTCTTGCTCCAGAACGACTCACAAGCTCTGCATTGAAATATTATTTAACACTTTAACTACAACCTGCATTGGTTTCCCAGTCTCCCCAGGCAAAGTGTTAAAGTTGTTTAGTTTTCATTCATCAATGTCAGAGATGAAGACAGAGAGAGAGTGATATAATTCCATATCAACGACTCACGTTCACATTGCTACATTGCCAATTTGCCATGCCTTCAACACTTTTATATTCTGCTACTCGCATATAGTCAATAAATACACACTTTTATCATGTTACTCTCAAAATACAAATGCTATGTTAATATAAAGAAATGAAACATATGATCGTATTAGTACAATAAAATATTCATACCATTGTTCAATGCAAGAATATTCTTTAAAAGTTACACAAATCTAGCAGCAAACATGATTTGCACCATCTAAAAAATTATTTTAGAGTTTTACAAATAAGGACATAGAGCAGTAGTATAATTCAATATTAACCATTTCTAAGGCTCATATACTCGCAGGCAATTCACAAGCCATGGTAGCGACATCTATCAGCCTATTTAATTCCCTTCAGACTGGCATCTAGCAAAGACCAATCAGTCATTCATTATACATGGAACTCGCCCTTTGGTGCTGCATCTTCATTTCCAACAAGGCATTAAGGAAGATGAAACTGTTCTATGGGTTCATTTAATCCTCACAATACGTGAAAACAGACCGCGGACAATAATGCATAATTAAGAAGAGACGGAGAAGAGAGAGGTTGAGGGGGGACGACGGTTGCCATGCAGAAGAAATGAGGCAATTAGAGTTTTGAAAGATAATTAAAACGAGGAAGAGAAAACACAAGCAGCGCCAGGCAGAGCAGATTTCCTTGGGGACGGCATCACTCACTCTCTCTTGTCCCGTTTCTAATTCCTCTGCTTTCAACTGGCCTTGTCAAGACGCACACGAGCTTCACAAAGAGAGTCACACAAACAAGTAGCAAAGACTAGGAATTTCTTTAATTGCCTTGCTTTCAGACGAAAGCGCCATAATATAAGACAAGTTCATTCGTCGTCTAAAGCCCCTCCTCCTCCTCCTTCTCCTCCTCCTCTCTGCCCTAAAATGAGCGATCTCACTATTTTTAAGATATGGGGCAGAAGAAGCGATGTCCATAAAGCAGACAGCCGCCACTTCATTTGACCCATCATTATGTCTGCAATAGGTTTCAGACGAGAGAGATGCCAGATCAGTGAAGGCCATCATTTACATATGAAACATTCATGTAGGAAGTAATAAACATGCTTGCATACAGGCAGCAACGCGCCTCCTTTCGTCAGGAACTTGTAACGTAATCTGGTCGTCGTCGTTGGTAAGTAGCGATCATTTCGTGTCAAACTTGGCCGACGACCCGGCCAGCCGTAATTACACCACAGACGTATCAAATATGGTTCAGCAATCACACGCAACACTACACCCTCTCCAAGGAATTGCCAATGAAATATCGACGGAGGAAGAGAGGCGGAGACGCCGAGATGGAGAACGAACGGGGCGGACAGAGCACCTCCTTCTGATGGCAATCATTCTGAATTACCATCTGGTGATGGCAGTTCATTTATCACTTTGCACTCGGGCGGAGGCGCAACAGCAGCCGCAGCTGGTCCAGCAACAGCGCAACGCCAGCGGTAATAGAGGCATACGACCATCTGCAACAATGCCAGGCTGCAGCAGCAGCGGAGAATCTAAAAGCACCCGATGAAAAAGATGGACGGAAAGAAACAAGAGGCACATTCCATACAACCAAAGGCAGCGCAGATGGCCATCGTAAAATATCTGCAGTCCACATTTGATTTGCTAGTTGTATTGCATTTTTAAAATTTGTATAGCACCTCAAAACTCAATAAACAACTCAGGAGCACTCAACTGCTCACTAACTGAGAACCGACATTGTCGTAAGTGTAAAATAACTAAAAATGAAATAAATTTCTGATTAAAAACACATATTTCTAATTATTTAAATGCAGCAGATAAACAACGCAGATATCGATTATGAGATGATATATTTTCAGTCACTAAATTGAAATTTAGAATTTAGTCATTAAGGATGCCATGCAATAAGTGATGATATGACATTGATTAACATCATCGTGACATTGATAATTGATTGCGTGAATTTCCTTCTTCAACTGCATCACGTGATTCCCTCCACAAGTTCATTTGTGTCGCACAGTGGAAGTGAAATTAGCAAATATTTTTGCCAGTAAGATTTTTTCTTAGTGCATCACGAAACAAAGACAGAGTGTAGGCCTACAGCTATCAAAGTGACGTAGCAGTGATAGATGGCGGCAAACGGAGCCTAAAGAAGACGAGTTCGCTGATAAATTCAAACTAAACAGCGATGATTAAATCAATGACCCACAGCAGCAGCAGCTGCGCAGCTGAAAGTCTCGATTCACGAGACAGACATCCTCGGTCGCTGCCGCCGTCCAAGCGCCTTTGAATAGCTCCCAAGCAACTAACAAGCCACAGAAATCTTTGAAATAGCCGACCAACCCTACACACTGTTCAACAAACGGCCCAAGTACCGACACACGACAGCTGGTCAGCTGGCCATTCATCTCTCTCTCCTGCGTCAGACGAATGCCGTCTTCACCGTGCAGACACCTAAATAGACTTTGGCGGCTACTATCTATCTGGGCTCAAATTCACATCTGTGGCCGCACCATCCCAGCCCGCAGTGGATTTCGTTTCGTACACACGCATGGCCAATTTCTGTCCAGCCTATTTCCACTCACCAGCTCCAGATAACTTTCATTAGGCGACTTTCCTTGCAAGACCTTCCTGTCGGATCTCGGAGTAAACAGACCGTGGGCCGGTCGAGCAGGTGCAGACAACGGATTGATAAACGTTGATTGCCTAGTCGGCCGCAGCCAAAATACTTCGAACGTATGAAAACGAAGCGCAAATTTGCACAGTGTCCATTTCAAGATGGCAACTTAATGCAGATTGCAAACATCGTGCAGAAACTCATGTGCAAAAGGCCACCTGTCAGGCTTCATTGTTTCATGGACAAACAATTCCAAACAGTTCCACTTCCAAAATAAAAAGCATTTTGCTAGAAATGCAATGCAATCAAGAAGTTGATAATTCTATGCAGCGATTGTCAATAAGTATTAGATAGCCTGCCAAATGGTCAATGATGGACCAGATGCCAGTAACTAGGGCCCATATCAAAATATCCATTGCCAGTTTGAACTTTGCAGTGTGAATGACTAATGACTACTATAGCCTGTACGTGCAACGATACAAGAGAACTCTCACTTTTCAAGTTCACATATTTCTACACAGTTGTGCTGCAATACTTATCAAATCCTGAAATTTTCAGTCAAATTTACTCTATATTTTACATAGCAGTTGAACAATCATAATTTCAATCCTTGAAATGAATTGTAAAAATTTTTTTTTAAATTGAAGACCTTGAATAAAAGGTAAATATACAACACAATGGAAATTTGATTAAAAAAACATACAAAGTTCAGGATTGTATACTGAAATTGGACAACAGGAAATACTCTCAACCATAAACAGACTGGGAGCATTAAGTCCTTGAATATAGCTGTTGCATTCAGATGGTCTCAGATGGTGACAAAAATGACTGTAAGAAGAAATGAAGATTTACAAGAGCAGCATGCTTGCGTTTGCCTATTTCACAGCAAATGTTTTCTGGTCATGTACATTAGTATGAGCTACCTCCTCCTTTTCACTGATTCATAAGAGACTCTGCTGTCAGTTTTGATGATCAGCTTATAGATGCATTCCCGAAAGTCAACAAAAGCGTCACGGTGGGTTTCCTTTGACCATTCAGCAGACGGCAGAAAACTGCCTCATTAGCTTCATTTGATGTCTGTTTCATGATCCTTTCATCCGAAAAGCTCTTCTTCTGATGTCGAATGACCATAGACGAAAGGCAGTGGTCAGCTTTGCCAGCTCTCTCCTCTACACTCCTTTTCTTCTGTTTACAATCAACGGGAAGCAACGAATTCTTTGCCACGGTCGACCTTCAGCAGCAAAGTTGTTCTTGTCAGCTCTGTTGTCATTATATATTGTCTTCCATTCGTCGGTTTAGTTCAATTTCTCTGGTTATAGACACTATTTAACATAGGACTGCTTGCTTGCTATCTGTAGACACATTCATACTTGATATCTATCTAATATTTACACAGACCTGTGTAAGCAGGCATATATCGATACATGCATGTCTGCTCATATACATCATATATGTATGCATGTATGTACATGTAAGCCTATGTACATAAATTATGTATGTATATCAATCGATTTTCTCTATGCTTCTGTATGTTTCTGCATATCAATGTATGCGTATTGATGTCTTTTGCATTAGGCCCTGATGACGTTGATGATAAGCTTTTTATTATTGGCTCACATGATATTTCAAGATCCTACGAGATTTGGAAATTTATACAGTGTACTTATTGCATTATAATAATTACAAAAATATAAATAGGTGCAAGCAACACAGAAATACGAATCTGAGGCATCTGAGGTCATTTGTCTGATGAAGGACAGTTAAATAACCAGACGTTTGAAGCCAGTGAGAATATAAGTGAGTTTCGATGAATTTCTAGAAAGAAGAGATTGAGTTTAAGCATTGGAGTAACACATGCTTTCTTTCTCTAACCACATCTCCAACCTTATGCGGTTGAAACTAGACTTGCACCTCTTTTGGACAAACCTTCGGACAACCCCTATGACTTTACGCATACTCGGCCGAGTTGAGCATTCGAACCGAGTTTCAGCCAAGCAGAACCAAGCACACACTGAAGAGAGGCACTTCGCGTTCTACTAAATTTTGGGGACACAACAGAATAATGCAGTTGGACATCTGCAGCAACTAACCCAAAAGGATTCTCAATGCAGCTGATTGGTGAAGTGAAGAATGTAAATGATTGGGGCAAGAACAGATTCCTGCAGGATCGGACTATACAGTACCAAACTACCAATATCAACTTGCTAAGACTGATTGCATAGACATGAAGTCACTCAATTTTATTAGAAAATAGTAGCTGTTAGTCGGCAGTGTCAAAAGCAGCACTAATATCAAGGCAGTCTAATTATCAATAAATGAGAAGGATGATTTGATACATAGTTTAAGGACAACTTATGAAAACAATTACAAAATTATTTTAAATGTTTCAAAAAACTTGTAGAGCAATTACGACGAGGTTTTCACAAAGTTGCTCCAGTTTTCTCTATTCGCTACTGTGTCCATTGCTGTTCTCATATCCATGTCCCTTTCCTTGAGGTCTCGTTTCACATTATCCATCCATGTTTTTGTCCGTCTCCCTCAGCTATCTGTTCCCTCCACTTTGCAAAATAGTGCCCTTGCTGATAATAATTATGCGCATGCATGTAAGTATATAGACCTGAGAAGTTTGGCCATGTAACCATAAAGTTGCTCAAATTAGAATCTATTTACAACATGTAATATTCACAAGTAGTCACTAGTGTATGTCTGACTAAAGTTTAATTTCAGGAGATATACCATTATACAATATACGTGTGGATATTACTTTCGAACTGACCTATTGACCAGGTGGTTGAGGGCACCCTGCAGGTCTTTTCTGTTCATGTCAGAGCCGCTGACCTTGGGTCAGGCTCTTTGTCAAGCCGGTCAACTTGTGGATGAGAGATGGGCTTAGGCTGTGGGAAAATTAGAACCAGAGTTACCCATCTGGTCTCGTGTTTCCCTTGGGCCTCTTCCAGAGCTTCAAGTGATTGATGACGCCATATTAAAATAAATTGGGAGGGGTTATTATCATGAAATACGCTGTGACACGGAATAGACAGAGGGGCAGAGACGGAGAAAACCAGAGAACTGGACAGAGAGGGGTGAGCACTCTAGTAGTCCCCAAACGGCAGCAGCAGCCCTGCTAACAATGAGGGACAGCAACTCCCGCAATCTCCACATCTCAACACTAAGGAAACAAGCGGCACAATGACGACAGATAAGATTGATGATGTAATCGAACAACAGCGCGAACAAGGATGCCACATCCAGCAATGGCAGTACCACGAGCACCGGTCGACAAGGCAGTAAAGTTGCCAGGCTCGTTTGAAATGGCCAACAGGTCTCTGGAGACAGCACGACGTAATCAGTTGGAGGAGGAAGAAGATGAGGATTAAGTATCTGGCTGGAAGAAAGCACAATGGGAAAAGGGAGACCACACGGATTAAGTATCTCGTCTACATTTAAAAGTCATATATATCAACAGCCAAATTGTTACTTACAACGAAAAGCAGCACTTCACAGGGACGAGAAAAAATATTCGGGATCTCCGTGGTACACGGAATATACATGGAGCAGAGATACACACAGCCATTTATCTATATACGTACAACTTACACTCACACAAAGTAACAAACAGACTCAGAAAGACTATGAAACAGACTGCATGCAGACCCACACAGACAAACGGCTAAAAGATAATACCGAAGCATGCACAAACAGTGTCAAACACACAGCAGACATAACAGACCAGACACACAGAAAACACTACCGAAACAGGCTAGAAAAGTAACAGACAAGAAAGTAGACAAAACAAATAGTAAGTGAAGCAACCAGGCAGATAGAAGGCAGGCAAGCAGGCAGATCTGAATTTGATGGCAGATATCGGTCACAGTTACATCTCGGGCTGAAATGCCCCAGATATAATGCAAGTTGCCTTTTTATTTGACCCAAAGCAACCTCTACGACACACTTCCTCAAAAGCACAGTTGTCCAGTTCCATCTAAAGCAGTTGTCCAGTTCCATCTAAAGCAGTTGTCCAGTTCCATCTAAAGCAGTTGTCCAGTTCCATCTAAAGCAGTTGTCCAGTTCCATCTAAAGTAGTTGTCCAGTTCCATCTAAAGCAGTTGTCCAGTTCCATCTAAAGCAATTGTCCAGTTCCATCTAAAGCAGTTGTCCAGTTCCATCTAAAGCAGTTGTCCAGTTCCATCTAAAGCAGTTGTCCAGTTCCATCTAAAGCAGTTTCCAGCTCCAACAAAAGCAGTTGCCCAGTTCCATCTAATGCAGTTGCCCAGCTTCATCCAAAGCAGCTGTCCAGTTACATCCAAAGGAGTTGTCCAGTTACATCCAAAGCAGTTGTCCAGTTCCATCCAAAGGAGTTGCCCAGTTCCATCTAAACTTTCTAAAGCAGTTGTCCAGCTCCATCTAAAGCACAGTCATCCAGTTCTCCAGAAGAACTGCTGAGGATTACATGAAATGAACCCATAGATTCTCCTCCACTTCTTGCCACTCCCATTCCATACACCATCCAATGCATCTCTGTGACAGCCTACCTGCCTGACCCTTGCACAATGCATATCAACCTGAAACTATCAACCTGGACTACCAATTATATTCTACATGTGCCTGTAAATGTCTGGGTCCCAAAACTTAGTCTTGTAAATATGCAGCTTTGATTACTGCCTTACATTACCAACATTTACCCAGTTTATGATTAAACAGGTCATGGTCATATCTAATCACGGGCTAATCACAACAAAGTACATTCACACAACAAATTAAGTATACTCATCAGATATCATCTGATTAAACAATCTGGACTAAAAAGCTTTAGAGAAATTACTGAAGGCGCTATATAAATGTATACATATACAAAGCTATAATCGGCCAACAATATGTTTCAGTATAGCACATGGCTCTCTGTTGAGCATTTATCTTAATCCCTGTACAGAAACCCTCAACGCTCATCGTCACTGTTACATTAAGGCCCTGTCTGAATGAATTTTACTCTGGCCTCGGTAATAAGATGTTTTTCATGTAAAAATAATCATCAATCTTATCGCACCCGGCATCATTAGGCAGAATCAATTCACTTGAGTCTTCTCAAGTCAGGGAACCAGTCCAGATGAACAGTCTCTGGCGAGCTTTCAGCGTGAAAAACTGGATCTCCAGCTTAGTACCATGCATAAAACAACAGACAACGGGATGACTGTGGCTGTAAAGCAGCCTATAGATAGTCCATTCAGCACGCTCCTCACTTGCCTGTCATCTGTGCAGCCCATGATCACAGTCAGGATTATCATCCTCATCAAACCCTCAGCCGTTGGCCGGCGTCAAGTGTAATACTCCAGCAACTCCTCATTACCCTCATTATCATTTGCTTTATCATAGGGACCATTGTAAATTTGTAATCACCTTTGTCAATGTTTGCTTTCATGAAAAAACTCTTCAAATGACTCAACAAGTTCACTCTACAACAGCGAATTTCTTAAAACATCTTCCTTTGAGAGAAACCTAATCAGTTTTACACAAATGTCCTCTTTACACAAATGTCCTCTTTACACAAATGTCCTCTTTACACAAATCCCTCGGTGCACATTGCGCACACATCGATGCATATTATGCACATATGCATGAATATATACATGTATGAATTTTATATGTATGTATGACTCTATTTAAGAAAGCAAGCATATACATGGATGGATGAATGAATGAATATACACTGTACATATTAATGGACGTACAATTGTACATGTACATATGCAATACTATATTAAGCATATACGTATGTATCTACAATTGCACAGTCACTTAAGTGCGCAAAAGATAAGTGAATAATTCGCTTAAGTGCATAGAGGCTGGCCAATCACATTTCACTATATAGAGTCCTACAATGGAGGATTACTCTGGTTACTTGCATAATTCGGCTAAGAGCATAGCCCACTACAGGCCCACTATGCATTGCTCTGTGGAAATCCCTTCAAATGTAATCAACTGCTTGAAAAGTGAGGAAATGTGTCCAAAGAACAAAACTGGATACATGTTCTCAACTTGCCGCACTTAAGCGGCATCCACTGAAAGTATACTTGTAAATAAATACCAGCACTATTAACACAATGCCTCTGAAGAACCTCTGAAAAGCCTAGCATATTCATCTATACATATACGCAAGCATATATATTATACAGCCTATGCAAAGCGATACAATGTTCTGATCATTGCAGATCATACTGGAATTTCAGTCCAAATGCCACACCCATAGCAATCATAAGTAAGGCTGCCAATGGGTACCCGGATACCCGACCGAAGCTGACTACCCGGATAATGAAATCGGTTTTCGGGTACCAGAAATCCCGTAAAAATGTGCGATTTTACCTGAATATACGCCAGAAATATTCCATTGATCATGTTGGCTGACTGCCTGGGCAATGAAAATCGGTTCTCGGGTAACGACATTCCGTAAAAATGCATGATTTTCTACATTTCCAGACAAAATATCCACGCGGTCGGGTACCCAGATACCCGACCGCGGGGTCCACGGTTATCCAGGTGGTCATTTCAACATTTTTTGACAGCCTTAATCATAAGCTAGCATAAAGAAGATGGCAGTAACGCAATATTAGTAGCCAATATATAACTGTAGCTGGCCTGAGAGTCCCTTTTGAGTGGACCATAATATGAGAACGGCCATCCATTATCCCTTGTCCTATCATAACTGTAGAATCCATATCTTCACGTTGTAGATTTGATAACAGACGTTTCCATTTCAATTTGAGCCCATCTCATAAAGCTGACCAAATGGAATGACTGACCTTGCACTCGTTGGACCAACATCCACGGTTTTCGATGAACTGGCGGACAAAGCAACGTCCGGGATTTCGCCCGTCTGCATTCCGAGCACCGTCCGACACTGAGCTGGAAGACACACAACACAGCATAATTCACACTGGCTCTGCAACATATGGTCACATGTTTTTTTAACTGCATTAGAATACACATAACATAACATCAAGAAAACGTATAACTGATTCACAAATCTTCTTCATCACGCTATGATCAACCGTAAAACATCGGCTGATGTCTTTAGCTAACCGTGGTAACTTGTTCCTTAGAAATGACATTTAACATCACATTGGCTAGCAAACCGTTGTGCCTCTGAGTAGATTTCTTGAAGAGGCGCTATATCAAGTGTCATTGAATGAGTTTGCATTAGAAATCGACAGTATAGATGTTGCTGATCAACTAAATGAATCAAATAAATAAATAATTGTGATCCCTGGACTGTCCTCTTCAGCCAGGGCTGAGTCATGAATGTTAAAAGTAGTTACCTTGAAGGACTGCTAAATAAATTTATGCAATGAATAAAATTAACACTGAGAACATAATTTTAATTATTCCAAGTACTGCATGAAGACTACTACAGGAAATAAGCTAAACAATAAAAAAATTATAAAATTAGGTTAGAAAAGAATGATAATCAAACAATACAGGCCAAATTGACTAATAATAAGAAACAAATGAGGAATCAGACAACAATGTAAGGAACTATTTTATTGGCTTCAACAAAGCTTTACATCTAAAATGAAGTAACATGTTTATGTCTCACAAACAAACAGCACACACTCCTAGTAGAGTTCCTCTACTAATTCCCCTACAGGACTATTTTCCGGCCACAGTAACAGTGAATAATTACTGTTTAGACAACAGATGTACCCATATATGCACACAAAATAATGTTAATTTCTTTAAGCAGGTCTCCTATGCATACTTGTAGGCTGTCATATAAACCAATTTGTGGAACATCTTTACAGTGACTCTGCCAAGCAAGTCCTAGATGCCAGTTTGGTTTTTGTATCCCAGGGATAACATTTTGTCTGAACTGCTTCTATTGATGTTGTTGTTAGGAACAGTATATAAACAAAATATTTCGGCATTCCAAGGATTGGAATGGAAAGAATTAGAGGCGTCCAATGGAAAAAACATTTAATAATCATAATCACACACTCCAAACTTTGAAAGCATCACTCAAAAGCCAAATGCCGGACACCAGTTTATTCATTAGCGCTGCGTTGTGTCAGAGACAATTTAGTCAAATGGGTAGTCAGAACTCAGAAGGACATCTGAGTCTGGTTGCAAGGGGTCACCATAGCCGTAGCAGAGTAGCAAGGCCATTTCAGACATTGTAGGTGCTTCCATTTGTTAATTTATATAGCACCTTTTAAGGACCGTTCCAAGGATGCTTAACAGATAATCGATGACAAGTCTGTTCACAATAATGGCTGCTGTTGACAGATATTAAGACGAACAGTCTGCATACACATGACAGAAATACAAGTAGTCTGTATACAAGACTGCCATATATACAGTACACATACGCAAGTGGCGTACATAGAATAAACATCTTCAGGCTGGAGTCCTGGCAGAAATATTACCTTGGGAAGTCATCTGGGACGGCTTGTTATCTCGATTCCTGGTCAATGAACATTCAAGATAGCAATCCCGCCGCTACGGGACTCATAGCCGACGACGCAAGAAAGCTTTTTATGCAGCAAATTGATTGCGTTGTATAAACATTGTTGCCGCAATACAAAGGATGCCGCCGTTCATCTGTTTTAGCCCGGATTCACTCACACTGCCACCAGTCATGGACGGCCATTGATTGTAGTCATGCCCAGATTGATTGCAATGAAATGATTCCGCCTCAAAGGCCAGAGGTCATACTGCCCCATTTAATTATCATCAGCGGCACATCAGAAGCAAAGGAAGCTGAACAGTCCAGCATCACCAGGCGCCTGGCAATATGATCCGTTGTCTCATTTTTCGATGAATAGGACTGGGAACAATGGACCCATTAAAACGCCACGAACTAATTAAGTAGAGAACACTTGAAGGCGAATTCACCACACTTCAACAAACGACAGTGCATAAGTAAGTTGAAAATTCAAAAGTGAAATAAATTTAAGAAACTTTGGATATTGGCAAATTAAAATTCTTAGTCTTACTAATATTTAAAACTAGCTGGCGAACCCGGCGTTGCAAGGGTTGAGACAGGTTTTTGGCTGTGGAGTGCAAAAAGACGGCGACCGTGGGGTTCACCAACCCCTCTACTGGGTGTCCCAGGTGTTTCCCGAGCGAATGGCGAAGGTTTCGAGTGAATAGCTGTAAAAGTGTGGAAATGCATAAACGGAACTGTGTATAGACACAGATGCGTACAAAGTACATATGAACTGTGTAAACAATGGCCAACTACCGCTTGCTGTACAATATCTCCTAAACCGTAAAAGAAGAAGAGGTGTGGCAGACAGATATCATGTGCACATGTCGGCAAATGTACAGGAGGTGTTTTGTCGACACTATCCTGGTGACTGAAAAACTTTCCTTGGGTGGTCCTGAGACAGGTTTTTGGCCCTGGAGACCAGGAAGAAGGCTGCATGGCGTTCACCAACCCCTCGACTGCGTGACTCAGGTGTTCCCCAAGCTAACGGTGAAGGTTTCTAGTCAATAGCTCTAAAACTGTGCAAATGCATAGCCAAACAGACAGACAGAAGTAAACACAGAATCCTCTCTTCATATATAGAGATTATCGTGCATGGTGTAACAATCTTCCTGCAAAGAATACAGTGGAGAGGAGGAGGAGCAGGAGGATGGAGGTGAAGGGACGAGGAGGAGGAGGAGGAATGCAAAACCGATGATTCCAGCATCAATCACTGCTCTGATACTGAAGATCTGATTTTCAGATAGCATGAGGAACATGCAAGAATCAAATTGAATGCAGATGGAGCAGGCCCACGCTTCAAAGCCCTTCTCGGTGCAACGCATGCAGGCATGCACATGACTAATCATCATTAATACATTAATACCTTGCTCATGGCCGATTAACACTACATGCTGAGGACAGTTTAGATCTGACCGGTCATTTATCATAGTCCACCATCCTGCATGAATGATCTCGGACAAATGTGCATCCATTCACTAAATGATAGCATCAACTGCTACTGAGGCTGGTGATGGTGAAGGCTGGACATTGACATCATCTGATCCATCAGCAGCACAGATTAATCTCAGAATGAATGAATATTAAAGCATTTCAATCCCATTTCCAAATATGACACACAGACACATTGATCATCAGTTGACCCCAGGAGTCAACAATCGCTCAATAAAGTCATGCTTTTTCAAGCAACAGGTCAACAAGAATGCAACATAATCATCAACGTACACAAAAACTTAACTATAATTTACTATGGCCTTGTGTACAAGCAATGAGACGAAAATGTTTTCAATTGTGCCTCTGTACAGCTTTGCAACACTACCACTTATTAGCAACAACAGCTCAGCTTTCATATCAACTTAGAATTAAAAATTAAATGATGAACTTGAGAAATTTGGTCAGTTAAAAAAGAGAAAAAAACAAAGATAGCAATTGCTGAAGATATGATGAGATGGTATTCTGGGTCATAGTCTGTATGTATCTTATGTCATCTAAAAATTTAGAAAGAGCCTCTCTCCCTTCCTTTGTAGTATAAACTATTCAGAGGCACTTTCAGCACAGACTCGCAGAAAACGGGGAAGGGTGAAATAAGAAACACCTTGAAATAAATTTAGCCAGTATCAGAGGAGGAAGGCAGTGGACAATTGCCTTTGACAGTGTGTGTGTGTTTGCGTGTGTGTAGGTATGTGTGTGTGTGTAGGTAAGTGTGGTGTGTGTAAGTGTGTGAGCATGTAGGTGTGTATAGGTATGTGTGTGTGTGTGTAGGTGTGCGTGTGTGCCACTGTGTGTGTAAAGCATCCTAGAAGAAATTGATATCAGTTACCATACATTACATGTTCACTTATGGCCACTGATAATCTGAGCTTCATCGTATGAGATTCTTCCCGACCAATAACCCCAACTTTGAGGGATATGCTGCTGCGGGAGAAGTCTATTAATACATAAACGAGGTGTCCTTGCTTTAGCTCATCTACCTCATCCACACAGGTGTGCTGTAACCAGACTCTTTGTCAATGTTCTGCAGAGACTACATTCATCCGGATTGATCGCCTGGTCAGATGATCAGGTGAAGGCTAAGAGAAAGTCACTCATGCACCTAAAGACTCAAATGAAATACTTGGACAATCTATCTATATCCCACAACTATATGTAATATCTCTAAGCCAATGACAGAGAGCATAAATAGAGTGAGGGGAAGGAGAGTTGAACGAATACACCACATTAGAAGGCAAGCACTCAACCAATCAGCAACGATGCAATACACTTTTGTTACACAAACAAGTAGTGTGAATATACTGTAATCATATTTTCATTCATGAATTTTTTTCTTATATTCCTATAGTTTCAGTATCTAAGCATCAACAGAATGTTCTAAGGAACTGTTCTTTAAGAAGTTCTTCAACATCTCAACCCAGTTAACATACATCATAAATATATTCTATCATGCGCCACCTCAAGAAACTCCCAAATGACGAATCAGTGCAACACTGTTGCTCAGTGTTAGCATATCAAAGGTTCGTTGATTGTTCGTCTTATTCAACTGTCAATTTCACTGGTGAGCCAAGGAACTTGAAATACCATCCAACAGCCTTGCATGTCACATATACTTGCGCATCGGAGAAAACGTCTCCTAAGGCAGAGTGTTTTATAGAAACTACAATTAAAGGTGAAATGATAAACTTGAGAAACTTGTAAGAGTCACAAAAGGCTGATCACTTAAAAATGAGAACAAAAACAAAGCCAACGACCATTAGTCATCAAATGATAATGAAGAATCACAAGCTAACTTTCAAGTTTTCATGCCTCAGATTCAAATTTAATAACCTTGGAAACATATAATGTGCAGAACATATTAAATAAATGAAACGAAACTAGTATGCCATCTTACAGCTGTTGTGCTGCAGTTCTGAATTCAGAACCAAATATCGGATGTAGACCTGAATGAAAGTCATAGAAGAGTACCCATCCACAGTGCAAGTGGGTCAGTGGCTGAAGGCTGGAATCAGTCAGAAGTCACGTCTCACGTCTTCAACAGAACGTCATCAGCAATTCAAGGGAGCAGACAGAAGAAGACGAAGTGTCTTCAACAGCCGGTGGCAGACAACAGAAAGACAACAATACTGCCAAAGGTTCAAGTATCAATGTTGAATCAGTCAGAGGAACTGTCATCGTCACTCTTGACACTTAAAATCCAACAGCAGTCCAGCATTTTCAACGCCATCTTACAGTACATTATAATTAGGGCATAACCGAGTAGACAATTTCAACCGAGTACCGAATCCGAGTATTTGGATGAACTATTTGCCGGATCCGGGTACGGACCGAATAGTAGCGGCAAATCTGATAGCGAGTACCATCCATAGGCAAAGCATAGTTAACCTGCCCCATGCACAGTTACGGAGAACTATCTATAGTCAATGAAGAGTCTATGGCAATATCCTTCATATATAGCGTATTGTCGCACTCTAGGCTATGACAATATATTTATTATTTAATAACTTTATTTGTGAAAGAAATGTAAAACCTTGTTATAAAATTTGAAATATGAAGTTATCAATGACGTCTTTACTCTCAAATGTTTACCGGAAAGTGGGTGGAGCCAATTCAAGAGGGAAAAATTACTGATTTGGTTGCCACCGAGGGAATACAACCAATAGAAATTAAAGTATATAAATTAACATGATCATTATTTTAAAGAAAGTTCAATGGAATGTTAAGTTCTTGATTAAGTTAAGTTTGTGTTTAATTAATCAATAGCTTATAAGTAAGTCCGTTAGTCCTAAATGTATTTGATGAAAAAATATTATTTTTTTCCAGGAAAAATAATTTTTATCAAAAAACTTATTTTTAGCTATTTGCGGGTGTAATATTTGCCGAGGCAAATATTTCCAAATAGTCCAATATTCGGCCGGGGCGAATGTCCGAGGCGATTTCCGGTTATGCCCTAATTATAATCCTTACCACAATTAGTATCATCATCGTCGTCGTCATGATCGTCGTCGTCGTCACCGCCGCCGCCACCACGATTATCATCATCATCATCATCTCAGGAGGATGGTCTCTCTGCTCATAAAAAATTTGAGCAGATGCTATGAAAATCTCTAGAGTATGCATTGCTTTCTGCATCTTTATGCCTTTAATGCACACAACTTTTGGGATCTGATAGCTTAATATGGCAATTTACATTTTCTGTTACAATTACAATATATCTATGGTCTGACTGGAATGGCCTTCCCCGGAGCTGCATTGTCATCAGCCTTATGATTGACATGAAGCTTTTGCTAACACCTCATCGCAGTCACTAAACTTGGAAAACTTGTGATAAGGCACAATGCATATACATGTGTGTGTATATATATATATATATATATACATATATATATATATATATATATATATATATATATATATATATATATATATATATATATATATGTCCATATATATATATGGACACAAAGAAATTAATTGCTAAGCATATTAATCAACTAATGAACAAACAAAAACTAACAAAATAAATAAATAACTCTACCTGGAAAGGATGGATGGATGCATGGATGGATGGATGGATGGAAGACTGAATGAATCAAAGAAAACATTTGTGCGCATACATATTCTATACTTTCTTTAGCGCCTTCGAGAGGTTCTTATAAGGAGCAATATAAATAGCATGATACACATAATACATACATACATACATGTACATACATACAAAACATACATATATGCATACATATATACATAGGCCATATGCATTTACATCCAGCATAATACATACATGTGTGACTTACATAAATAGATGCATCAATTGATATACTAGGGATTGTTAGGTAGCTAAACTGGACATCAGATTCCCTCTGAGGCGCATTGGGGTACAAGATGACAGTTGCAGCTGCACCAACTTAGCTCTCAAACTCCACACCATTAGCAGAAGCGCTTGAAAATCCTGTCAAACACAATGGCAAAACACTCATTGAAAATGCCAGAACAGCAGCTAATGGAAACCGGCCATTAATGGTCTGCATCCGACAGTGTCCACTATGCAACTTACACAGGTTCAACAACAATGTGATCTTTCGTCAGTGGACGATAATGCAACAGAATTCATCAGTAATCAGTTTCTGTGCAGTGGATGATGAGATGCTTTCAAAAATTATACAGTCTGCTACTTCACAGAGGGCCAGCGCAGCCGAGCCATTACCACGCAAACGATGCCACCGCATGATTTACGACTAACGTCGTCGGTCGTGAGATATGGTGTAGGACATACAGAATTGAATAAAACATCTGTGTTATAACCAGAGCAAAACAGTAGGGACATCTATAACAGGAAATCTGTCAGAATCCATTCCAGTTGTAAGAACGGGATGAATGGGGATGCACCATAATCTCAGTAACATTCTTAAGCTAAAGATTGAGATCACTTGCAAATAGGTAAAAAAAGGACATGTTCCTCCAGTAACACAGTCTCAGAATTCAATTAAGGTTGCACCATGTACAAAAAATATTCACTGAAATCGTTCCACCACAAGTGAATCAACAGCAAATCACATGGCTTATGGTTAGCAAGCAGCCTGAAAACTGTGAAAGCAAGATCTTGGCAAATGACATGCTGAACAAAAACCTGAAATTGAGGCTATGCAGATCCTGAATCGCCAAAATATAAGGAGACAAATTGAGCAAAAATTAGGTAAAATTCTTTCAACCAGTTCACTCTAAGTAGGCACATGCTGTGGCACGGACATATTGAAGCTTATTGGCCAATTTGAAGTAGGGTTATTAATATCGTTTTTATGGTAAACCGATTATCGGATTTTAAAAAAACGATTTAAAACCGATTATCGGTTTTTATTGGTGTTCATACAAAATATTGTAAATTATAATATGCTACAACTATGCACGTAATTTTATGTTTTACAAATCGCAATGCAGCGTCAACACTCGGAACCGAAGTGTTTAAGTCACATTGTGACGTAATCTGGAACAAACAATATCCTACAGCACTCGGCTCTCACACTCTCCCTCATCTGCTTAGAAGCTAGTCGCTGTGGTTCTGCACTGGCCGCTAGTGGGTTACAAGCTGAGGTCGTTGTCCATTTAAATTTGAAAACACTCACCGGCATTCACCTCGTCCGCTGCCTGTTTCTGTCTGTGAGGTCTACCTCTGTACGGTTCAAATTCGCGTGCCTTGCAGACTTGCTGTCAGCTCTTCTGCCTATCGTCATCGGCTCGGGTCAGCCTTTTCCTAGCTCTCCTTCCCCGCCAGGCTTGTTTGGACAAGAGAACTGTTCATTAGCGCAGCTATTACCTTGTTGGAAGACGCGGCCGGGAAATATTTCGCTAAGCGGCGTCTGTACCCCTTTTTAAGTTGACAGACTTGAGTCCATTCCTATGGGAAGTTGGGAACTAATCTAGGACAAGTGATATAAATAATAGGGTAGGAAATAATTCGATTATCGATTTGCAAATAATTATCAGAAACCTATTATCGTTTTCTTAACGATAATATAGTTTCTTTCCCTAATTTTAAGCGAACTCAGACTGTCATGACTCGGAATTGGACCCGAAGCCCCTGGATTCGAATGTAACTCACTGATTCAGTTGTTGAGTTATGATTTTTGGGCAGAACAGGCAAAGTTCTGAATATTGCCACCTATAATAAGTTACAGTGTTGGCCATTCCTACCACAAGTGCACCTATTGAATATGTGTTAATAAGCTGAGGAAGAATTTATATGTGTTTCAATTATAGTGCCAGATCATCAAACAAAACTTTATCCGAATGTCATTCTGAAAAATGTTATTAACAAACATTCTGTCTGCTGAAATATAGGTTTCTCATTTTCTCTATGCAAATGAAGTGTATGTTTCAGTGTATTATGATGATGATAGACTTGAACTCGGACTTGGACTCCATCTTAGCGACATGGACTCAAACTCGAATGCCTTTAAACTTCGCATAGATGGACCTGGACTCATCTTGGACTCATATTGGACTCGTATTAGGTGGACTCAACCATATCCCTGCTAGATCCGCTAATTGAGCCAAGCAATGCAATATGGACATCAACTATGTACGATTTCCCTGTTAAGAAACAAGGCATGTAACATATTGTACTATACAAAGTCTTCCATAGCAGAGTCATTCACATGGAACTTAGCAGTGTATATATTCATAAGCCAAGCATATCCTAGCACACACAGGCTGCATTAACTGCAAGGATTCTGATCGATCTGTATTTTATGAATTTGATTCCAATGCGTTGATATGGACACCTGATCTCAACTCAGAAGACAAGACCAGCATAGAATAGTAAGTGGATTAAATTACAGATATGATGGCTCTACATGAGCACATGTGCATATACAATACAAAACAACTGTAATTTGATAATGCCCTCCTTACAGACTTTAGAAGTGCACTGAAGTACCCTGGATCATCCAAGAAAGCTCATCCTCAACCTCCTTATTACTGATCTATTATACCAGTGTGTACAAGAAAGCAGTGTTTTGTAAGTAATTGATATGTCGATTGAGCAACATGCTTCCTTTCATACATTCACCTTTGAAAGGTGAAGCTATGGATGAATGAACCAGTATCCTAAAATGCGTTCTATGAAATTCCTTATACATTAATCTATGCATGATTCTTTATGATTTCAAATGCAACACGGTCTCATCTGGGATTGCTGATCACAATAACCTCTACTCAGACAAAACTGGAGGAAAACTATTCAACCAAATGCCATCTCCATCATCATGGAATTGTGTTCGCCAAACACACCTCATCGCCCAGTGAAACGCGGTAGAGCTGCACTGGGCCGTGCAGCATTCAGCTGAGCATTCAGCATTTTCCATTTGCCCTTTGAAAGCATTTCTTGGCATTTCCATTCATTCATTCATTCGTGGCAACTCACCACTCCACAACGTTTCTGCAATTCTAAAGAATTAGCCGCAGCAGTCATATTTCAATTTATTTGCCGATTATAGGCACCGTTATGATAAGAGGCGGCATTGACATTGGGTCATTATGCCATGAAGTTTACGGCTGATCAGACTGCTTGTAATGCCCACTACCAACCCCGACTACAAAACGGCAAAATAACAAACCGAAACGACTGCCCCAGTCTGGCCATTACCATTCAAGCGCAGTGTATGGTAACCCTGAAAGGCTGACGACAGCGGTAGCACCAACAGCTGTGGAACAGCAGCAGCACCTCGTAAATATTCCAAACGCCCCAAAAGTGGAAATCAGCCAGAGCCACCTGGTGACAAAGTCATCACCGAAATACATAATGACGTCGAAGACAAATGCCTCGCAAAACACTGGCGATAGATAACGCTGACCCAGCAGACGAAGTTATAAAATCAGGATTGTTCACCTCGAGCCAGAATATCGAACCCACTCATCAGGGTCGTGTTAATGAGGGGCCAGACTCCGGTCTATTTCGACCGACGATGACCATAAGAATCAATGAGAGACGCCGTCCACACAAAGGATACCTATGTCACTGACAGTAATCTATAAACACCGATCATTTCTTTGGCAAGCAGCCGGAGTTGAGAGCAGGAAGTCGCGGCGCCGCAAATTTTCATCCTGAATACAAGTCGTTAGTTTATGCGACAAGAGTCTTCCTCGTCTCCGTCATTTCCAGCTGTTCCTGGCATCAATAATTCTCTAGGGTAGTAGATGAGAAAAAGAAGAGCTCTATGTTCACTGTGTTGCAGCAGTAATTCTGTCCTTTGAGAGTCGCATTTTGGATCCATGCATCATTCAATGCATGCAAATAAAGAGGCAGTGAAGCATCATGTGGTGCAATTCAAAACTCACTCAAAACACTCGATGATGAAACAAATTCTTTTCAAAATTAGTTAAATAAGAATGTCAGGCAATATGCAAAAGCATCAAGACATTGGTTTCATTCAGCTAAACAATGCAGTCATGTCTTAAAATGCGGTACTCGTAGAATCAAGTGATGTAACTTAAAACACACTGAAAAATTAGGAATGACAAACAATACACAAAAGCATTTTAAAAGGAAATTCGTTTCATTCAACAATAGGCAGTTTGCAAAAGTTTTGGTCTGTCCTAAAATATTCCAATATCAACACTAATCATGACTGTCAAAGCATAGAAATTTGATGGTACTGATACATATCTTGTTTCACTGTATCCTTAAAAAATTAATGATCATCAGAACCCCTTAAATGAGTGTAAAGTAATGTCTCATCCAATTTCAATAGCATCTCTTCGGTAAAATAACCTGAGGCACTCTCTACTCTCCCAAGTGAACAGTGGCTACCATGATGGCCAAGTGAGGCTAAGCAGGCTGAATTTTAACTCAAACTAGACATACGGCGTGCAGTACCAATCAGCAACAGCTGACGTACTTCCAGCCCTGAAGGGATTTTTCCAAAATCCTGCTGAATTTCAGGCAAAAGAAATATAATAGAGCCTGAACACAGAAATCTTTGGAATCCAAGCAATCATACATTGACAGTTTTGCAGCAAATTCATCTGATGTAGCAGCACACACACACCAGGTGAATATGATGTCTTAGCCACAAGTCTTCTGGAGTATGTGATTTGTCTCATTAGTCTGGTGTGGTAGACATTGGCTATGATGAAATCCAATGATACCTAACAGAATAGTTATGATCCATGTGAGGGGGTAGATTTATTTACACTCTTAGCCACAAACCAGAAACTGATGCTGGAACTCTGCCCACATACTATGAGTGATATCAGCTGAGCCCTAATTACATGGTGTTAATTACCTCTAAGAGCAACACTTCAATTCCACAATAAGGCCAACCATGACATAGTGTGAATTGCAGACAGCCAATTCTACTCAAAACACATTGCATCACCTACTGCACACTAATTAACGCTATTGAAATCAAAAGGGAACAAAGGCAATTGCCCAGCTGACAAATGTCAAAGCCGTCCATAACAAGACCTCCCACACCTCTTCCATCCCTGCAGCAAATGTCCTCTGTGCTATCACCATTACAAATCACAGTTGAATCATACAGAGAAGTTCAATGCTAAATACTCCACATACACATTAATCAGAACAAACCTAAATGAAACCAGAATCCAGCATTCATGCTAATATATTTGATTATAAATTACTATGTGTATGCATAAATAAATTATACAGACATGCACATTATATGTAAAAACATCTATACCTTAGTTTTTTTTAAACTTACAAAACAGACAAAGCACATAGTTTATACCTACAAAGTACGAGTATAAAATTTTATTAATAAGGCTCATTGTACAAGCTGAACAACACAACAGAATACAGAACAATAGTATTTGGTATTGTTCTCCTTCAATAGCTCAGACGTGAGCACACAACAATGGGACACAAAATCAGTGCTGCTAATTGTAAGAGAAGGTCTGAAGAGAATAAGACCTTAGAGAAGGATTGAACCCGTATTCTCCCCTCTTAAGGCCAAGCGCTCCATCAATACTGCGACCGTTCTTCACATCCCACATATGACGTCATCTATGTATATTAGACATCTGACGTAATATCTAAAAATCTTAAATGAAGAAACAAATGAATACATGTAGAGTAGAAAAAACCAGCACAAATATACATACACAATACATGTGCACACATAATATGCTTAATGTCCTTCAATATGCCTAATGTCTCTTTAATGCTGTTTTCTTTGTGCATCAACTGCATATTACATGTAGTATAAGTCCGGAGAAGACACTGTATGCATGACGACGCTATGGAGCCAGCGTGATCGACATTACAGCTGCTGCCACCACAGCAACTGCAGCTGCTGCTGCTGTTGGGCTTCTCTCTGATTCTCTGCTTCTCCTAGACTCTGCAAGGCATTCATTTTCCAGCCAGCTTAGAGAAAAGCCGCGGCTGGGATTATTGGCACGGTCCCATAACAAAGCACAACAATGGCTTAATTAACCCTGCTCTTACAAGCGTAGATTGGACTGGGTGTGTAGCCCCACTGCGCCTAACACATATGTGTCCGGAATTCCTGCCTAATGAAAATCAATGCCCATCTAATCCAATAAAAATGGGTGCAACAAGTCACCTCTCCCCCGGCACTCCTTTGCCGCGTCCCTCTCTCCCTCCCACCCCCCCTTCGATCCCAAGCACGGACTACCACCACCACCACCACCACCACCACAGAATCAGGGCTGATATTTGATAGGTCAAACAAGGACTTACGGAAAGACCAAATCAATAGGATACGGGAACATCGCTGCAATTCAAACACCGCCCAAATCAATCCGACATTCAGCAGACTCGTGTACCATAGATTTCCTACTTGAACATGACCATTCTTGCATATGGTAAAAGACGGCTACAAAATAATTAGATGTTTTCACAAATTATTCATTTGAAACCTTTGACAACATTCCTTGCTATTGCTAAAGAAATTTCTTATTGCCAAGTTGTTTGTTTCTTCAAGATTGTTTCACACAGCCAGAAAGCACTAATATTGTTTATTTTCCAACTATGTGTACAGGAATATTACAATAATAATTATTTTATATCAGATGTAACTTGCAAACTATTTGAAACCAAGCACACATGAAAACATCTTAATTAGTTGGGTTATACAGGATATTCAGTGACCATGTTACTTAAAAACATACAAGTTAATAACTTTAAAAAGATATAACTGTTAGAATACTGCAATTAGGATAAATGTTTAGATAGTAAATGTAAAGTAACATTTCATGATGGGAAAGTCAGGTAAATTGTAAGATTCATAATTTAAGATCCTTAAAAATAGATATTACATAAACAACAACAAAATGAAGAAATTTAAATAGAGAACAAAGTCAACTGTTAACAAAATACTTTAAAACAGATAAACTAATAATATTCAATAACTAATTTACTATGCATCTGAATTCATTTGGTGTTTTTTTCCTGAAGATATCAGCTCAAAATCACCGAAGCAAACAATAGACAAAACAGCTTCAACTGCCAAGCATTCTTTTGCACCGGTCAATCATAGTGTTGCCGGCATCTATTTGAAATCTAATGAAGGGACATAATGGCCACCTGTGCCTCCTCAGCTGCAGCACCATTCCCTCATCGCCTGCATAAACACGCCATAGACAACTAGAAGCACGATACCTGTCCATTGTGCTGAGCAGAGACAATAAAGATATGCACTAGACGCCATATGCCCTCTGGCCTCCTCCTTCATCCAGATTCAGGTGTATTCAATGATTCTGCGAAGTGCATAGATGCACTCCAGCATGCAGATGAATTGTACAGATGGGTCAGTCTATTCGCAAGTGTATCTCCTCTGAAACTATGGAGCATTAAACTTAATGTCCAATTGAAGCAGACACCATTATCAGTTTTGTATCAGGCTCCATAGAAATGCTGTTTGTGTGTGTGTATATATATCACTGTAAAAGTTCAAAAGTTTCTCTTGCACAGTTGCTAAGCATCACTTCTTCAGGTCTGGTCATTCAATGACAAGGGAGTACTCCTTCAGGCTTTTTGTAGACAATACATCATGAAGATGATGGCATTGCTCGGCAGTACTCCTGTGATGTACCCAGGAATAGTAAATTCAGACATTTTACTTATATACAGTGCTGCTATGCAAACTGCGTGACATAGTTGGTCAACTGGTTAAGCACAAACTTTTAACTATATATATATATATATATAACTTTTAACTATATATATATATATGTATATATATATACATATATATATATGTGTGTGTGTGTATATATCACTGTAAAAGTTCAAAAGTTTCTCTTGCACAGTTGCTAAACATCACTTCTTCAGGTCTGGTCATTCAAAGACAATTGGCACTATACCAAAAATTGTATAACAATAATATAAATTAGAAAACAAGAGTTTCTTCAGTGGTCCACTGTAAATTGGTTGATAGACAGGAATCTGGCCCAATGAAACAACTTCAGACGAATTACAGTAATTAGCTATTAGTTAGTAATCTCAAAGTTTCATTTATGGATTCTAAATCTCATCCCATCCTTGCAATTAACCAAGAAGTGATGCTAGTCTCATGTCTCTAGATGAAAGAAAAGAGCTCAGTGCAATGGATCTGATCTTTAGGTTAGAAAAGCAACAGACTACCTAAACAATCAGAGGCCACATAAAGCGCTCATGAGTAAGCTGGTGCCCAGCGCTTGGCTTTTGAATGACACTTTAGAAGTTTGGAGAATGCTATTATGAACTACATGATTCTTAAATTAACAGAGAAAATTTAATTGACAGTCTTAGACTGGGTTGAAAATTCAAAATGAAATGAGAATGAAGACCATAATATGGTCTTTATTGTCATTTTATGATCGATTCTTGTGCATGACAGAAAAAAGGTTAGGCATTGCAGGAAGAACTTGTGAAAATTTTTACAGAAGAGTACACATAAAATAAGCAGCTACGCAGCTGAATCAGTTTGCTACACATTTTTTATCAGATATACTGTCATGTATGTTGTATACATGTAACTAAGCCATTTTACTGAAGTTCTAATAAAGAATTTACAATACAAAAGGCACCACTTGTTAAGCTATGAAACTGCAATGTGATCAGTTAAGGACCGAGTTGGTTGGCAACTGAAAAAGTGATGTGATGCACAAGTTCCTTGAGGTATCACGGTGGCTAACCGGCAAACTTTTTGGCTGAAAATTATCTTTGTGAGTTGGGCTTGAACCCTAGACAAGTCAAGCGAAATTGGCACAGATCACATTGACACTGTCGGATACCATCACTTTTGACATGAGTGGCTCCTAGAATGAAATACACGCTAGCTCTATGCTATTAACATTGAACTTTTTCTTTTGTGGGTTCAAAGAATAAGAAGAAAATAACTGAGCACTTCCCCAATACATTCGATATAGAAAACCTTCCATATGGATAAACAGGAAATGACCTCACTGCTGTCACTCTGCTCTGCCAAACTACCCAAAAGTTTGTTTATCAGCATACGCTGCAAACACATCAATAATTCAGCATGCAGTATATCGAAAATGATGGTTTTGATATTACAAAGGCAGTCGAACAGCAAAGCACTCCTTGGAATGCACAAATTTCGGCAGAAATTGATCTATTACTTAACATTAATGAGAAACACCCAGAATCTGGGAATTAAGTATATCAACATGGACCCTTATGAGTTATGTCTGATAAAAGCAGATCTTACAGTACTTAGACTGTTCAAAGGCATTAAATTAATTAACAGACAAGTCACAACAATCTATTGATTGTCATGAACAAGATTGTCAAGAGTACTATCATGAACAATTTATAGAAACTACAGCAGTCAAACTTGTAACAAACAGTGATTGAGCCTTTATCCTCAAACGATGGAACCAAAAAGTCATAGGTATAAACCTCAGCTACTCTTGTAACATACACGACTTTTATAGGCACACACTTACATTACATTACATAAATCATGAACCATTACTTGGTACTGAACATGAATGATCAAATAAGTAGTTGAAAAAATGCAAAAAAAACAGTGGCCTTCAGTACACAAATAAATGGCACTGCACCAGTCTGTATGAAATATACAAATGGTCAGTGGAAAAAAGAATTTGGTATGCAATAGCACTGGCCGTAAACGAAATGCTACAAGATGCCCAACCTGTACCTATTACCTATTAAATCTTCTATCAGCTTGATCTTCCATTTACAAATGAATCTGTGAATGTTCATCCCTTTCCCCTCTCTCCTGCACTGTTTAACCCCCTACTTAAACTTGAAGTTTTTACCTGTTATACACTGAACTGAATCTGTCATTTCACCATTCTTCAGATACAATAACATAATAAACACACTGTTGTTATACTGAAATTGCAATTACAACCCTATTTCAGATAAATGTCAATGAATAATCTTGTGTCCTGGTGCATCAAATGATTTAAAATTCAAATGAACTATTCGGCTAGCAAAATGCCAGTAATACCCAGAACTTGCTTCATCATGAGTGATAATTGAAAATAAAAATCGCTTGAATTGAATCATCAATGACATGTAACATACCTTGAAAAGCTTGTTTGAAACCCTAGGCCGAGTTGCACTAAATAATAAAATACCACTTACCAGGGTTAAGCGATTCAGCACTCCTCTCTTGGGCAAGGCTCAACAAGAGGCAAACCAGCCCGACCAAAGTCCTCATTACTGATGTAGCGCCGAAGTACCGCATCAACAAACCTCATCCACAATACAATGAACCGTGTTGCCTTTGGCACCCGCGAACAAGTTGGCCGTGCCAACAAAAACACCGGATTACGATCTCATTAATATTTTAGCAAACTTGATTCCGGCGGCAGACGGCATCTCGGCGCCACTGCTTCACTATAGAATCCCAGTCATCTTTGCAGCGGTAAAAATTTGTATAGCGCTTGGTTAGTCAAGTGTCGCTCTGTCGTACAACTTCATAAAACGCGATTACTTTTTACAGACGCTATAGCAACGACAAAAGTCACGAGCACGCGTCATGGTGTCTCTGCTGTGGCGATTAATTTTGACACAGAACATACTGACGCCGAAACTTGGACGCGTCTTTATGTGAAGCCATTATCTTCACAATCTCAATTCACGACGGACACTAAATAGTTGCTATCGATGACTTCTGGTGATGCGGCGGCGCAAGACACCCGACCAAATGCGACGATACAACTGTTGATAACTTGATGCGACCGCTTCGCGAAATAAAGGCTAGCACGAGACGCATACAACAGCCTCATCCCTTGACGCTCCACTCTGCCTCCTCCATCTGTTTCTGCCGTCGCTGTCGTCTCCGCGGCCGAACGTCGTCGTCGACGCCAATTCTAGTCGCAAGATGTCGACAGCGTCGCTGTCCCTATAACTATGGTCAGCCGTGTCGGTCATAACACGAGCTTCCGTCGTCGTCGGTTGCCCGGCGCGGCGTTCCGTAGATTTGACAGAACTCGAAGCCGTGCCGTGGTAGGTATACGTAAACACGGTATACATACATACTCCGCGCTTTATGTCCACAAATCTAATCAATATATCGCGATTAGCATAATGCTACCTGTGTGTTGCGGCGGTGGCGGTTGCGGCAACTGCCCCTCCCTATTCACTTTCCATTGCAGCTTCCTTTCATGTTGTGGCTCTTCAGCCGTGGCGACCACGGCGTCGGTGCATTGGTCACCATAATGCTGTACATAGCGGTCTCAGATGCAGAGCTAGATCGGCGTCCTCTGCCGAATGCTTTCTCTTTTGAGCGATTCGGATCAGAGAAGATAATGAAGCATTGAAACCGGCGACGGACGGCTCTATAGATTACAAGTCCCTGCTACTAATCGTAATGGTCGAGACAATGGGCACGTTTCTGTAAGCTGCATATAATATACCGATTGGCCTATAGACGAATTGGTCCGTGCCTATATTCTGTATAGGCATAAGCGTTTCACTCAATAGCCTATAATATGCATCGAACGTCAGATATGTTAGCAGGGATCATACATTATTTCACTTTAATGAAATCAGGCAGTCTTTGAGAATGGCTGATTCAAGTGGGTCCCTATGTCTGCTTTGTTTGGTCATATGGCGCCCATCTGGCGTCTCTCCATCTTCCATTTCCACTTTCTCTTCTAATTAATTCGCTTCTTTTTTCTACTTGAGCTTTACTGCTTTCCCTGTGCCCCTAGCCAATCTTCTTGAACTCGACTGAATCGACAACTGAATCGATTAGTATTGAACATATAAAATGCAAGGATTGGCATCGATTGATCGACGTATAGCCTCTCAGAATGATATTAACTTAAACAAATTCCCGTTGTCAGACTTTGATTGCCACTAATAGCCTACGCAGTACATAATAAAGCAATATATAGAAACAGCAGCAGAAGTCTAGGTACCATATTGTGCATCCATTCAACCAATGCTTAAAGTGTAAAAAGTAGAAGTGCCTGGACGCAAGTGTCAAAAGTTAAGAACTAAATTTAGTTAGCATTCGTTAGCTTTTTGTCGATTATTTTGTCGTCAACTATTTGTTAATGAATATTTGTTGTAATTTTTAAAAGTGCATATATAATTAGCTTCCTTTGTGAGATTGTCGATAAGAGGCCAGTGGCACCGGCAGCGTTTCGAAAGTTGGAGTAACGAAGTTTCTAAATGCCCCTATTTACAGAGAGTTCTGTCTCCTTGCAAGGGAACGTGCTCTAGTCAATATTGAGAGAGAATTGAATTTAGTCTACATATATAATATAAAAAAGTTTGTCAAGCAAAATACACATACAGTCTGATAGAGCAATGCACCGAGAGTTCTTAAAGTAACATCTGCCATACAGTATCTTAAGTCGATGTGGTTCAGTCTTTCCTTGACACAGTGGATCGTAAGCAGTGTTGTCAATAATTGTCTCATCTTGGTTCAGTCTACAGATCTGCCAATCGAGGCATCGGCTACATATTCTTTTAATCATAAGCAGTAGAATGTGGCGATATCTTGTTCGCCGCACCACTTTCCATGCATGGTTGCTAACTGTCTCAATCTCTAAGATTTGATGTAGGCTATTAGTGACCGGTAAAGCCGTAAGGCCTTCTTCCTTAGTTTTCTGCCCTCAATAAGCAGGTTCGTATATTCAATGTCGACACTCCTCTCTTTTTTTGGCCTCCTCTTTCATCTTCTTGTATCCCATTCTCCGTCATCCAGTCCAGGATCACTTTTCTCGGTCTTCCTCTAGTCTATTTCCTGCCATTCTTCCTTTTTGATCGGTAATAAAAGTCTTTTCCAAGTCTGCCCAGGTGGTGCAACTGGTCTTCTCAAATATTCTGTCGATGATCAACCCGTCATCATGGACTAGCAGATGCAGTAGCAGTAGAAATGGCCTTTCTGTAGCTAGATCCCATGTTTTATCGTTTCGCAACTTGAAATACATGTAGAAGAAATTCAGTTCAATTTTATACGCGCTATGGTATGTACGTGGTGCAACTTAATTAGTTTACTAACTTACTAGGCTTGATCTTTCACTTCCTCTGTTGTTCCGGAAACGCATCATATTTCATTTTGTGTTGGGTAGTGGGATGTCAGTCTGTCATTGACAATTGTGTCGCGATCGCCATTGAATCGCTGAGTGGCGCTTTATAGAATGTTCAATGACAATTACAATACATAGAGAGAGAGATC
>OY365806.1:9729174-9786674 GCA_959347315.1 Bimastos eiseni
GCCTATATCGTGACATACGAAAGCTATCAGTAGCGATAATTGCGGTAATTGTTTGGATACATTGATGTTGACGGCCAATTACATGTGTATATATATATATGCCTTATTTGCTGGTTTCCACACATCGGTCTTAAGTTTTTGAGCCTATCCTGTCGTCAGCGTTTGCGGGTGCTGAGCTATTAAGCGTTGAACTCCACCACTGGTCGTACTCTGCCAGTGCCAATCCCAAGCCTGAATAAAGAATGAGGGCGGCATAATGATCTTTGTAATCACAGTGACGATTCAATCAAAGCTACTATGTACTCGATCCAAATCGCAAAACACAAGGTCTTTCCGACGATTCATAGTTGGCATGTGAAAATGTCAATTCTTCGTCGAAGTGCCTTTGTCACTTATTGGATGAGCGATAGTCCAATGGTTAACGTGATGTAGGCCTACTGTTAGTCGAGAGGTCGGGGTTCATATCCCAACCATCCAGAAATTTTGTTTCAGATTTCCGCCTCACCTGCGCCCTTAGCCAATTCAGCTACTACGCATCCTATTTTACTGAACACAGTAGGTGGAAAGATCCAACGATTGGCGGAAATACACGACTTGAAAAATCCACATCGTCAAGCTTTCCGTTAAATCCACAAAAGAGAATCATAAACTAGTGTTTTCCATGCAAAGATCATCTAATCGATTTCTAGCAATCGACGAACTCACAAATGAAACATATATAAGCGATCAGAAGATCGGCCCATAGCAAAATAGCACTTCGATAACTTTCCATAGGCTTATAGAAATTAAGCGCTTTCCAAGCGCAATTGCGGCTTAGCTGCAGGTTTGCATGTGTACTTGTTCCGTCGCGTGCGCAACGTATATCCTTCTTGACGTGGAGGGTTCCGGTTTTCTTAGCGTGATAAACCCATCGTCCTTGGAGGGTTGCGGTCACCAATCTGGAGGGAAAGAACGATCCAGTGTCGTGGGCCCTGATAACTGAAAAAGTGAGTTGTGACTCATTTGAAGGCCAATATGAGATAATAGGATATTAAGCGCTTGCTGTTGTGAGTCCATCTACTTCGAATGCCCTTCCGCCATCATTGTAAGGGCTAATAAACCAAGGAATGGCTTCTCTCCATCGGTTTATCACCCTTTAAATTTGTTTTTCCACAGTGTTTCCGTGCTGAGAGGGTCTCTATAAAGATATGGACTTTTCAAGAGGCGATATAGAAATCTAAAGGCACGAATATGCGATCAGATAGCCTAAATATATTCTTTATTTCGTCCAATTGCTTAGGCTAAACATGTAGCCTATACCGGTATAGCCTAATACCGCACTTTGGTTTACAAGAATAACACTAAGCATTCTTGTCTAAATGTTATCCTCGATATAGGTTATCCGCCTTAGGTAGACCTGTAATTCGGGAATAATTATAGTCTCGGCCTCATGGAGTAATCGTAATCTCCAAACGTCTAAAGCGCCACTCGAAAGCCAAGCGCAGGGCACCAGCTTAATCACGAGCACTGCGTCAAATCAAATGGGTTGTCAAAAAGGTAGTCCGAGGAAGGCAGAGTCCGGTGACCATGCATAGGGTCAGAGGAGGTAGAGTGGGGTGTCGCTTTGGTCGAGAATTTGAGGGTGGATGATCGAGTGAGTCTGCGTTCAACCTCTGTGTATTCTGAGTCATGTATTGTGAAATATTATAAAAACAGACGCTCATAGGTAAGGACAGAAACAGTCAGCGTCAGTTAATGACATACGAATCCCAGGAACTTACTAGGTTTAAGCCTTCCGAAGACTGTACATGTACAACAGCAAATCATGACTCTACATGTCCGTTAAATCGAACGAAGTCGTTGCTGGGCCATTTCGACGAGCTTTAAACACCACGTACACACAACAGCAGACATCAACTACAGACTGAAGAACTGAATAGTCTAGAATGTTGGTGATTACTATATATCAGTAAATTCTGAGCTCAGTAAACAAAGCAGAAAACCACAACAGTAAACAGGTTGCTGGCCATATGAAAATTTAACGAAGTCCAATGGCAGCATTCTGAGCTCATACGTGGACCATTCATCCTAAAAGAATGCAAAAAACACTTGAATAGAGTACAACAAATTTTTCATGTTTTATTTTAAATGGATGTATGTACACCTTTGCACTATGCTGATGACGTATTTAGAGAAAGTGATCACATTTAAGGGATGCAAATAATTAATCATAACTTCACATTGGAACAGCTAAGGATTGGCTCGTTAGGTGGCTGGGTAGAGCACCTAGCTTGTAATGGGTAATATGGGTTCAAGCTTTCACTTGTGGTTCAAACACTCTTAGCTTCCATTGAAGTAATTACTGTGTAGAACCTTGAGCAAGTCCTTCATGCACAACTGCTCAGTGACAGTTGGGTTCCATCATATGTTTGTGGTCACCAAACCACTTGGAACCGTTTCTTCTATGTGTTGAGATCATTCATAAACCTGGCAGCAATAGACTAGGGCTGTAACCACGTATGCCTGGTGCAGCGATAAAAAGAAATACAAGTCTTGGATAATGGCCAGTAAATTCCTTAATTTTGATCCACTTTGATTTTGTTTTAACCAAATGCTTTTTCTCAAACTTAGGTCCTTTGGTAGCTGGAAGATTTCAGTTATCATAACTTATTGAAAACTGAATTTAAAACTTAAAATGCTGATTCACCAGCTAATGCTTGTATGAAATAAATTAAATTCATGTAAGTACCTAAACAGCATTGAAAGCCTTGACAGAGGTGAGTGCCTCGTTCAGGTCGGTCGGTAGCAACTTCACATTGTTGTCCCCTGGAATAATCCAGCCAGTGACATGGCCATAAAGAGTTGGGTTCTTACGCTTAGCGGCGTTGAAAGCAGCCTTTCGGCAGACGGCAGCCAAGTCAGAAGGTGAATAACCTTTCAGAGACAAAAATATAGATCTATTCTATAAGCATGCATACAATTTTGTCAGCCATAATTCCAGCAGATAACATTGCAATACGATACAAGAAAATGTTAATGAAATAAAATTGTCAATCAGCACAAACATTTACAGAGGTTTCCCTCTGTGACTCTGTCTAAACCTCCCTTCCATAAAAGTTTGTCAGCAGTTACTCCAGCAGAAAACATCGCAAACCAGTGTAATATGATACAAGTAAATACAATATTTCTAAACAGCAAAAACATTAATAGAGGTTTCTCTCACCTCTGTCTCCACCTCCCTCACTCCCTCTCTCTCTCCCTTTCACTTTCTGTCTCTCTTTCTATCTCTCTCCTGCATTTCAAAGTGTGTCATTGTATTTATACTTTGCAGAATGGTTTACCTTTGGTTTTGGTTACAACGTAATCAAGGTGAACACTTGTCATGTCAAACTTCCGTGTAAAGATCTTAAGCCACTCGAGACGTTCCTTCAAATCAAAGCATCACATTTGCTATATAATAATATCGATCATTTCAGTCTACAGAGTCTTGCATTGGACCACTGGGACATTCCTAGACCCCAGTTATGCTCAAGTTCATTTCTAACAAAAGACAATAACAGCTTCTGTTATGCAAGAGTTATATATAGTTCACTGTAACCCACCCATTTCTATTTAAAAAATGCTAATTTTCGTCATTTCCTAGAAGTATATGATAGCAAATGTGGCCCTGCTTGTAACAGTGCATTAACAAGCCTTATCAATAGAATGGTTACTTACTGCCATGGAAACAGACAGCTCTTGTTGACAAACTATCTGACGATACCAAAAAAGTCTAAGTTATTTGGTCAATAAAAAACAGGATATTCAGTGAAATCGAGCATGTGAAAACATATTTGAATATCAAAGGTCCCAATGACTTTGATAAAGGTTATTAAAACTGTTAATGACAAACTATAATATGAACCAGTCAAGTTAGAGCATTGAATGTATTTGCATCTAGCACTTGTGTTGAATGTGTGGTCAGTAGGCCTAATGGCGGTTTAATATTAAAACCGTATGGATCGAGGAGTTTGTCTGACAAGATGCTTTCATCCTCTAGGCTGGATGTCTTAAAAAACAAATCTAAGTGAGAGGATGTGGAAAATGCACCATTGTTTTGTTAAAGAAATAGATATAATATTATCTCATGTTAGGCCTTATTTATCTATATTCAAAAGAAGTGGGTTGACTGAATTTTTATTATAAAGGGAGAGAGGAGTATTATATAGGTTAATTAAACATTCCAATTCTTGTTCTTACTAGGTTTCATTTGCATGTAAGTTGTATGTTTAACAGCAGATGCTTACCACTGGATCAGGTAGCTCTAATTCGTAAGACACATCAAGCCTGCCAGGCCTCATCAGTGCCTTTTACACGGTACTGTCTGTTTGTAGGAGTCACAAGGAATATGGGTTTCGAATTTCTATTGAAAATTCCATCAATAAATGTAAGCAGGGTGAGAACTGCTGTTGATGATTCTCATCGCTCGTCAAATAGAATGTCGACCTCATCCAGGAACACAAGAGAAGGCACCAGAAGCCTAGCCTAGGAATCACACGAAACAACATTTTTATAAATCGTACAATCCGATGGGGTGATTATGTAATGGGTCAGTTGGTTAATCATTCTCTTAGTCAATTGGTCAGAAAACATTCCAACAGTCAGTTGGTCATTTAATGGTCAGTTGATCAAAAATGGTATTGGTAATTTGTCCAGTCTCTCTTTAATCCCTCCACTGGCTCCCTGCACCTCAACGCATTCGTTTCAAGACCTTGCGCTGATGCCCAGCTGTCTGCCCCGCCTACCTTCTAGGCGCTAGGCACTAGGGTCTTCTCTATTCCTCACCGGATTTCCCTTCGTTCCTCTGCCCTCGGACTCCTAGTGGTTTCCGGCATGCGCTCTGCCACAGCCCTATCCAGAAGCCTCGCGTATGTGGGCCCCATCAGCTGGAACAGCCTCCCCTTTTTCTTCGGGAAGGGCTGATCTCTCTTACCTCTGCCGCCTGCGCCTTAAGTTGAGTTGTGGACGCCTCTGATTACGAGTGGCGCTATATAAGTTTTCAATTACAATTACAATTAATTACCAAAGCCCAGCTAGGCAGGATCTTGCAGTGTATATGCACAGTGATAGGAAGCCAGTACAAGACTTAAAGTTTATATAAAGCAAGGGAGTCAGGCTACGAGCATCTAAGACCGACTGATATAAATTTACAAGTTACTACAGGAGTTGAATGTAACTGTGCAGCAGCCAAGCCATACATCCATGTGACCTACTTCTCATTATGCTAATGCCATCTAGCAAATGAAAGGCTGAGACAACCTTGGGCATCTGGATTCGACCCAAACAATGTGCATGCTGATCTACTGCTCTTCGTGCCAGAGTGTTACTATTCACCCGAACCCCTCTCCCAAGAAGTAAGAAATATTTACTGATCTGAAGAGTTCTTCGATGTTTTCAGTAACATCTCCTCGAAGAAGTGTACCACCACCAATTGAGAAAAATGAAACTTTCTCAATTGTTCTGCTACATTCCGTGATCAAAGCATGGGCCAGCTCCGTTTTTCCCGTGCCTAAGAAAGTTACATTTAGCATTAGATCACATTTGAATATTAAACAAGTTTGATAGATAAGAGGACTAACATTAACAGCAGCAAAAAAATATCATCTGACTAAAGCAATAGAGAACAATTAAAAAGCATAAGAATGTGTAATGTTCTACAAAGGTGACGGTATAAGTGAATTCTATAATTTGCAGATCTTACAAGAAGCATCTTCATTCGTGTTTTATTCCAAAATGTGACTAATGTACTGACTAAGGTGTCAGGCAATCCATGGAGAAGAACTCCTTTCTCCGGACGAATGCCATTTTCCATGTAATAGTTCGGATTTTCAACAGGGTATCTGAGAAAAGCGATAATCTCATCCAAGATCTTTTGATGAACACCAGACAACAGTATATCCTATGTAAGAACATTTTCATTATTTTTATTGTTAACTGTTAAAATTAATTAGTTACTTCTATTACGCCAATATCCAAAGGAATCAACTGATGGCTCACCAAACCCATGCTATCATCAGGTAAAAAATCAAAATAATTTAGACATTCTGTTAAGACAAAGAGACAGCCTGCGTTGGACAAGCGCACAAGCCATTATAAATAATGCAATATACAAGGGGTCGTCCAAAAAATGACGTCACGCACACAGAGGTCACACATCTGTAACAATTTGTGACAAAGAAGATGGCTGTTTAAGAAAATTGACGTCATATAATCACATCAAACCCGGAATTTCTGCCGACGGGCAAGGCCGAGGGCGAAAAGCTTAGCCAGATTGGTCTTCATCAGTTCTGTGATTTGAATGTCTCCGTAAATGGCGCATTCTTCACATAAGCTTAGTCGTGAAGTCTGTTCCATACAGTGGGGCAAGTGACTGAGGAACAGCCTTCAAACCTCGTGGATTTCTATTGTGCCTCTCTCAGAATAACCAAATAGGAGACAGAGGGCTGGAGGCTGGAGAGACATAGAAAGAGACATTAGGTATACAACAGCTGTTTTTGTAGACCTGTATGTTAGAGTGTTTAAAAACAAACAATTTTTGAAAACTCAAATGCCTAGGTGCTTAAATGAGGAGGCTTGGTGTGTTAAACAGCTTCTAAAAATTTCATGAGATTATTCCATTGTTAAGTCACAGCTCAACAGGCTTTTATATTCTGTTTTTGTGAAATAATTCATATTTATTCGTACATCAAAATATATAATTCCGGTAGAGTATGGCTGCTGTAGCAGACATTCAAACCCTCTTTTTCTAACTCACTTGCATACTTACCAGTAATTTTAAATGCAAATAATATTTTATTAAGCTTGCTGAGTGTCTAAATGCTTTATTGTCTATGATGCAGTGTGCCAAAAAACTCAATTAAATTTCTTAGTAGACACTAGAATCAATATATTGTGCAACAACATTAAGAGAAGTATGTTGTAATTATGAATATCTCTTTCTCCTTTTAGTATTATTCACCCATTGTTCATGACAATGAACTAATTTTATCCAATAATTTGTTCAAATTTATAGATTACTACAGTTTCATGATAAACCGTCAACTGCATACAGTCTCATGGCACAGACTAAAAGAGAAAATTTTGTGCCAAATGCACTGCTAATTGTGCATTTTTTATTGAAAATACCGGACGATGGTCGACAGGACGCCAATTGCTGTATTGAGGAGAGTATTGAGAAACCATTGGCCATTCCTAAACTCACAGCAAGTACTAGTGAACTTATGGGAAACGCTGTCGTCCACATATTACAAGACTGGGAAACTGTAACTTTCAACACAAGTTTAAACACCAATGCCATTACGGTCGTTCAGCAGGGATTTGACACACTTTTACTGTTTTACAGTGTTTAGCATGTCGACGTCATATTCATGAACCTGCTTAAGCTGCAGTATTCAACCAATATTTCAACCTTTAGGAGCGCAGAGTGATTTAATGAGCAGTGAAAATTCATTGTGCAATTGATGCTCCAGCCACTGAAGCTAAATCTAATCTCAGAAGTGTTGAGCACGGGTGGCTTGACCAGAAGAGGCAGGACATTACAGGCTTCCTTCAGAATCAACTCAGTCAAGATATTAAACTGCATCAGGAATCAGGAAAACCTTGATGAGTTAATAAGATTAGCACTAATCATACCGGTGCAAATCATACTGTTGTGAGTGATGATGGTCGTGTAAATTTCAACCTTCCTGGAGCCTATGACCATGCCAGATGGATGGCAATAGAAATTTATTGCCTCAAAATATACATATCTCGCAAACAGTTCAAACTTTTGATTAATATTTTAGAACAAGCCAATTGCATGCTGAAAACAGTTTGAGATATCTGTATGTTTACTGTATCCATCTATGTGAAGGCTTGGTTCAGTGCAGCTTCAAACAGCTCAGATGCTCTATATTATAACCTCTGTCTACTGCAAACTTAGACGTCATGCCACTTACTGTCATCTGTGATATTTGAGTTAGTATTTGATCAGTCTTGCACGTTTGGATGAAACAGATGCTTCGAAGAGCATTAAGCAGGCATCTGGCTTGTTCTTGTATTGACAGTCTGAACTGTTTATGAAACTAGTATGTTTCCTGAGGACCTTCAATGAAAACAGATATTAACAGGGTTGATTCAAAGTCAACTACAAAATTTCAGGCAGAGCATTTATCCTATTTAATCACCGAAAGATCTATGAATCGTGAAAAGTGAAGAACGTTCAGGCACTTAAAATTTATCCAACAGTTCTTGCTGAGGATTCAGCTTATACATGGCCTTCCTGTCAAGCTTATGCCGATGCTAATCTGAAGGTAAAGAGCATGGATGTCATCAATGACTGGGCAGAACGTGCTGTGAAACTTGCAACAGACTTTAAGCAATGCTCTCACACATGATGAGACTCAGTGACAGCTCGTGTTTCAGATAGTCGAATATCACCAACACTTCATGATGATTCCAATGAAGAAAAATGATAGACATGTTCTTAACCATAATTCTTAACCAGTTTGTAGCTCATATCACAGTAATATACTGTATATATTGCTTAAAGTCTATTGCAAGTTTCACAGCACGTTCTGCCCAGTCATTGATAACATCCCTGCTCTTTAAATCAATCTGCGGTCCTGATATGAGCTACAAACTATTTTACTTATATATATTTTTTGACCAGTTGAATCGAATTAAACTTAAATGTTAGTTGACACGAAAATCATTGCCGTTTTTGCCATGATAAAAACTTTGAATGTCATGAGCTGTGACTAAAACCGATTGTACAAATCAAACATTTTGCACAAATGGTCCTGACCTCAGACCTCACCCAAACAGAGGGTAGCTCAATTTTAAATCAACAATTTTTTTCTCCATGCAATTCTGAAACACCCTGCTGTATGTGTGCATATATTATACATAGTAGTCACACATATACTTATATATGTATAGTGCCCTTCCAAAGTAACTACTCAAAAGCGCTCCCAACTCCAGCCCAGACAAAAGGGTAGGTTTTCAAAGAACCATGAAATGTACCACTATGCGATTTATGGAACCGACGTAACTCAAGAGAGAGGCAATGTCGAAACCTTAGACCTACCACAGAAGCACTGTTTTGCATAGTTGCCGTATGTGCAAATGAACCAACTAAACCAGGCCCTCAATACAGTCAATACCGGCTGACAAAGCTATATTACAGAGGTGTGAAACATTTTTTTAATGACAAGCCAGTAGCAATATTTTCCAGCAAAGGTCAAGCTGGCATCGCCAGACCAGAAAGACAAACTCCATATTCAATGAACTGGCGGACAGGAAGCCAATACATACCATTCAACATATATCTTGTGATATGTTCATATTTTGGTATTTGGCCAATAAGGCACGCTGCAGCTCGCCCTACACGATCAAGACAGGACAACCTTCTAGCCTGCTGACCAGAATAGAGGGTTAAACAGTTATCAAACCGTGCTGTAATGAGGGCATTGACAAGAGTTAGTATGAAATGCACAATGCTTTTCAAATAAACAATTCCACAAAACAATTCCCAAAAGAAATGAGTAACATAAGCATGTGTTCTTACTGTAAAAATACCATCTGCAAGTATTTAAATTTTTGTCGTCAATGCACGTTTGAATGGCTATGTCATTTGCTACACAGGAACCTGCAAACTGAACTGATCATAACTGCATCTGATTTGTGAATATGCTTTGGCATGCTATCGTAAGGTCATTTGTTTAGGTATCTCCAGGGACCTATAATGGCCTACTGATTTAGTAGGCTAGTTGAAGTTGAATGGACTCAAAAGTCTTGTCCAGCTAATCTATATAAATAAAGAGAGAATTCTGTCTGTCTGTAAGTCTCTCTGTCCAGCGATGCATTTGCACAGTTTTAGGGCTATTCACTTGAAACTTCACCGTTGGCTCAGGGAATACCTGGGACAGGCAGTCGAAGGGTTCGTGAACCCCGTGCACGACACCTTCCAGGTCTCCAGGGCCAAAAACCTGCTTCAGGACCCCCAAGGAAAGTTTCTTTTTCAGCCACCATAAGCGACACATGTCAGTCCCCGACCAACGAATGTTGTACATGTTCACGTGATATCTACAGGTAGCAGGTAAAGAGTTAGCAATCATTTGCACAGTCGGTCACATGGGTATGTACTCTGTACGCATCATTGTCTATACACAATTCCGTTCAAGCACTTCCACACTTTTACAGCCATTCCCTCGAAACCTTAATTAATGGACCATCTGGAAGACATATGTTTGCACAGTCAATCACGTTGGTATGTACTTTGTACGCATTTCCACACTTTTAGACCTGTTGACTCTAAACCTTTGCCGTTTGCTCGGGGAACACCTCGGACAACCAGTAGAGAGGTTGGTGAAACCTGCGGCCGCCATGTTCCTCCTTCCAGGCCCAAAAACCTATCTTAACCCGAGTGAATGCCGGGTGCCCCAGCTAGTCAGTAATAAAAAAGAAGTGACGATCATGAGGAAGACAAGATGTGCTTTGATATTTCTCCAGAACCAGATGGCAGCACTTATAATAAATGTAGCAACGATGCAAATGACAATTTACACTTACATTTGCTGGTGATATGTCAACTGGTACAGGAGGGTCAGAAACTGATTTTGCCAGATCTGGATCAGTCAAATTCAGTGGGTGATATCTGGAATCAAGCAGGAATCAAGATTGTATAAATTACATATTTAGTTCAACAGTAATTTAAAAGATGATGGTGGTGGTGATGGTGACGGTGGTGATAGTAGGCCTAATGATCATGACGACGAGTTCTTTCCTTAAAAGCAGGCCCATTGGTATCATACCATCTAGAGATGATATGAGTGAAGTGGCTTCCAGTTCCCTTCCGAACAAACAATTGTTGCTGAATAACTTGTCCAGGATAGAATATCAAGCCAAATTTTAAAAAACCATTGGAAATGAAGAATTGTAAAAGGCTTTCAGAGAATGAAGAAGAGGAAAAATTTCTGCTTCTACAGTTAGAGACAATATGCAGCTCACCGAAGATCACGTATCTGCAGTTTTCTCTTCCTTCCGTCCATTGATGAACTGTTCGACATGTGGAAATAAAACAAATTGCTGTTACAAAATGGTAACAATTATAATGAAATACCTATTATTAGATGGCATAGATGGTCTCTTGCCCGACCTAGTAAATGTCTAAACTTTAGCAAGCACTCCACGTCTTGATCAACACATCATTGCTTACTTACTCTTGGGAAATGCAAAAAAAGGCATTGTATTAATAATTAGACATGCATATACACATGCGGCCTATCTGTGTGGTAGTGTTAAGTCACATGACCTAACACGAAGTAATCGAAAGCAAGGATCGTAGGCCTGCTGTTCAGACAATCAAACGATAACTTATCGCAATGCTTGAAAGTATGGAAATTCATGGAAAAAATTGGACGTGTTTAGGTTCATATTTTTGAAACCTTAAATTCGGAAAAACTTTGGGCAGGTAAATGTTGCACAATTTTATATCTTATCAACATATTACTCCTGCTTCGATTAGCATCAATATTAATTATCTTCATAGTTATGATGATTGATGGTGACGATGATGATGATGATGATGAGGATGATGATGATGATTTCTCTGCTCGATGGCAGGTCCATTGCGTGGAACGGTGGCCGCTTGGTTGACCTGTACGCTGTAACGCAGACAGTACGAGTTCTATTCTCATCCGAGTAGTACTGCGTAAGAACCTTGAGCAAGTCCTTCGTTCACCATTGCTTTGCAATATTTAACTGCAATTGAGCCGTCGAGGAGTGTTTGTCTTCTCTAGATTCTTAGCAGAACAATATCAGAATATAGTCGTATTGTGTAACATGCCACCCCAGGATGAGATGCGGGAGGTGGCTTCCCGTGAACTCCTTTCCTAACAAACGATTCTGTGGTTGAGCAACTTGTCCAGGGTGGCAACTCGCTACGCGTGTCGCCTGAATTAGATTCGAAACTGCAACCCTTCGTTTGCAACAGTGGCTCCGATTCCAGGGGGTCAAGGGGGTCAACGGTCAACTTTTTGTTGTGCTTGTTTGATTGAGTGTTGAGGCATATTAAACTTTGTACACAGGTCCAGGTTGATAGTTGTCTCTCTCTATGCCCATAACTGCTAACTAAGACTGTCAACAACAATCTGACATGCATTTGCGGCTCCTTAGTGGGACATTAGTAGTTTACAGTAGTAACGAGTCACTGGCATCAATGTACAATAAATTATTATAGTACAGATCAAGTTAGCACTTCAATGCAATACATTCTGTAACATCATTTGTTTTGTTAGTTGCTTCAAGCTGTACTTTGACCCCGTCCCCCTTTGACCCTATGCTGGGGGTCCTCCTTGTAAAAGTGGGGGGTCAAAACCCAAAAAAATTTTTATATTCTTGACCCCCCACTATTTATTACCTGTCTGAGCCTCTGTTCTGGTTCATCAATAACCATTTTTGTCAATTCAACTTCTATTTAGGCAACTATTCTTTTCAATGATCTAACTTTTATTTCAGTAGGCATTATGTTCACCTCGGCGGAATAGCATCTGTTTAGGTAGAATTTCGTTCACTCATCCAACTTCTATTCCAACATCATTAACATCATCAATCCAACGTCTATTGTAACGAACACAGTGAACCATAGGGCACGAAACATTTGTGGTCGACTTACTGTTGGTGCTCTGCCTTTACACTTTTTAGTTCTTAACTTATTGACACTAGAGGCTGTCCATATGTGACGTCACGCGCCTAGAGGAGGGGTCACAAATTTTTGACAATGACTAACAAGAGGGTCAACGGAATGTGACGTCATATCATTACATCAAAATACGTAATTTTATTAAAATCTAACACTCATTTAAACAAGCTCCACTTAGTTAGCCGTAGTTATTACCACAATTGAACAACACTATTTATGATTCTGATAGTCTTTCATCCTGAGGAATGCATAAGATTGTAATCATTATAGGCCACTTCATTTTTCCATTTTAATATTATAATTTGAAATATTTTATGGTTACAAATAAATTTTTTTATGACTATAAGAAAATGTGCGTTCCATTCTGGACATCTGGTATAATTTTGGGGGGTCAGAGCCTTGTGACGTGACGTCATATTTGAGGGAGTCATGGCAGTTATGACGACGACTTGTGACGAAGGGGTAGGGGTCAAAAATCGTCCAAAATTGCGTGACGTCATTTATGGACGGCTCCACTAGCGTCCAGGCACTTCTTTTTTACATTTTAAGCACTGGGCCTACTAAATAGGCCTACAGTGATAGTCAGAGACACCCATGGATTCACCTGCCGTTAAATCAGTCGCTGACGAATGTTTATTATGAACTAAAGTGACATGCGTTATCATCATCATAATTTAATTAGGCCTAACAGCGTGTTATTGGTTTGTATGTAGCCATGTAGTCTATATGTATGACATCCTACATGGACACATTCATGTATACATACGTGCATACAATCATGCATCGCATCATGACGCATGCACACATACAAGCATGCACATTGGGCGAGGGGAGGGCAATTGTCCATGTCGTGAGGAGCAATTGTCCGGGGGGCAATTGTCCGTTGACCGCTTTATTCAGTGCGTTACTTTCACACCACGATTTCTATTCAGGACCATTTTCAAGTATTATTATTATTATTATTATTATTATTATTATTATTATTATTATTATTATTATTATTATTATTATTATTATTATTATTATTATTATTATTATTATTATTATTATTATTATTATTATTATTATTATAATATTCATTATTATTATTATTATCATTATTATTATTATTATTTTTATTATTATTATTATTGTACATATATGTTTCACATTATGCTGTTATCGCCCATGATGAGCTAATGGAGTGTTGGCAATGTCCCGAAGAGGCAGACTGCGTTCCCACGCTGAAGAACAACTGAGATACGTTGGAACAGAAATGATGTCTCCATTGGATCGTGGGTTGCAGCACTCGTTCGACTACCCAACTCTGAGATGAACTCCAGTCCTTCACTGCTCCAAGCGCCGCCGGATTCCAAGGAGAGGGCTACGAAGTCGTGGGTGTTGGTTATGGTGGAATACTTGGCCCTCTTCGTCTTAGCTGCGCGTTCGGCTGCTTCGCCAGCTCTGATAGATGTGTCGACAAGATGTGACTTATTATTATTATTATTATTATTATTATTATTATTATTATTATTATTATTATTATTTAGCATGGTAGTGTTGACGAAAAACAGGACAATTTCCGCCCGGACAATTGCCCCTCTGACAATTGCACCCCGATTTTGACTAGGTCATTTGCCCCAGGACAATTGTCCCTCTATATGTACATATGCATGTATGTACGTGCACGCGCATATATACATGTATGTATGCATGCGTGCATGTACGGGTATATATGTATGTACGTAGGCATGTGTGCATGTGTGTATGTATATGCCATATCTGTACATATGGATGCATTATTGAATATACATATAAACATACGTACGCACGCATGCACGTACGAATGCATCTATGCACGCATGTATGTATGTAAGTACATACGTATGTGTGTATGTATGTATGTATGTGTATATATGTATGTACGTAAATACATACATGCATGAATACATAAATACATGTGCACACATACATACATGCACGCACACACGTACGTATGTATGCATGCATGTATGTATGCACGCAAATATAGTTTGTATGCATGCACGCAAGTATGCATATATATAAATATATGTATGTATGTATGTATGTATGTATGTATGTATGTATGTATGTATGTATGTATGTATGTATGCATGTATGTATGTATACATGCACCTTCCATCTTCACTTGAATTTACTTGCAATTTAATCAAAATCTCACTCAATCAGCAGAAGAATAATCAGTAAAATATTAAGTTTACTCTCAAATGAAACCACTGTGGCGTTGCTTTAATTTGCTGAAAACAGCAGTTAATTGTCGCGCAAGAAGGCATTTTTACTTAAAAATCAATATCAACAACACATCGAGCGTCAAGATGGCAGCTCCTTAACTCTTGTTAGGCCTAAGCCGCCTAACTAAAATTCTGCAAGGCAAGAGTGTGTCAATGTTCACGTACAATAAGTGTCACAAAGTCACGCATGATTGTTGGAGATTTGTAACTCTTCGTTTGTCATCCTGACAGTGACCGATATCTGTCGTAATTTCTGAATGCCATTAATTATATTTCCGCTGCTTTCGATCTGATGTTGTCTCAAGTTTGACTTCAAAAACCTTTCATCGATATCTGACCAGCAACGCAGCCCTGTTCTCGGAACTGATGAGACCAGAATTCGGTGCATGCAGCAATGAGAAATCGTCAACAATAGTGTTGCAATGCAATTATGCGAATTATCTGCGTAATATTTTCTGGCGTATGTTTACGACGCCAGAGGAATGCAGCAGTAGAAAATGATCACGTGGTAACAGCGTCCTTGCCCTTCTTAGTATGTTATATTTTGTAACAGGCAGTAGCGCAGCGTCTTAGAGTGAAGTCGCTGTGTGTAGTTGATTAGAATTGTGTAGGACATTTACGCACCGCTATTCATTATTTGGAAAGTATCGCAGCATGCACCGTCGACTATAGGCGTCATAGCCCTCGTTTACTTTCGTATCTGATGCGTGATGTACTTTCTCAATTCTGGTCTCATCAGTTCCGAGAACAGCGCTGCGTTGCTGGTTAGATATCGATGATAGGTTTTTGAAGTCAAATTTGCGACAACATCAGATCTAAAGTACCGGAAGATGGGCGCCGTTATTAAAACACTATGTTGTATAACTTTTCTGACCTGGGTTTCGGTGGCCTACTGTATATCGAGTGACATCCTAACAGTGCCGTTGTTTGAAGTTGGGGGTCTCTGGGTAAATGCCACCCTGGACATGGGTAGTCGACTCCTTGATGCCGTTTTCAGTTTGCCCGACTTCTCGAGTCCGTGGACCTACGTTGGGGGTGCAGTCCTTGCTTTCGGATTCTATTACTTGGCCGTGCTTCTGTTTGTGCCAATCAACCGTATACGGATGTTAGGCGATGTTGGCTACATTACGGAAAGCAAAATGTCAATGAAAGATATGGTGAACGTCGTGCGAAAGCGTCGCCAAGTTGGGGACGTGCCCCCTTGCTATCCAAATGGATGGTTCTCAGTAACAGAGTCGAGAGATCTGAAGCGTGGAGAGGCGAAAACAGTCAGCTGTTTAGGTTAGTGTTCTCTTCAATTTTTACATAATTGAATTTAGTGAGAAATAATATTAATTATTTCAGTAGCTTCAAAAGTCAGGTTGGTCTTCATGTCAGTGAGGAAGATATAGAAGCTGCCGAGATGCCTGCAATGGGCAGACAGCAGCAGTATAGCAACAGTCTCAGGACATAACCTTGGGCACCCAAAAAAGCCAAAGACCATGCAGTTTGAGTGGTATGATAGGAAAGACTTAAGCCATTCAGAGGCTGGTCTACCTGGCCAAAGGAAGTGCAGAGGCATTGCAAGAGTATGTCCACTTTTAGCAGATAAATAGTGATAAAGCAAAAGTTGTGCTCATGTATATAAGTGTTATTAGGTGACAAAGCCACTGAATGTTTGTATGTATGTTTGTGCATTAGCTTTCCGTGTATGTACGTTTGTTTGTATGTTTGTATATGCATACGTTTGTATGTATGTTTGTGTATATAAATGTATGTACGTTTGTTTGTATGTTTGTATATGCATACGTTTGTATGTATGTTTGTGTATATAAATGTATGTACGTTTGTATGTTATATATGTATGTATATTTGTATGTATTATGTTTGTATGTATGTATATTTGTGTATATGTAAGCTTATGTATGTGTTTGTATTTACTATTTATGTCTGTTTGTGTGCTTGTATGTAAGTTTGTGTATATGTATGTTTGTATGGATGTTTGTGTATTTGTATATGTGTATTTGTTCGCTTTTATGTATGTTTGTGTTTAAGTATGTAGGTATGCATGTCTGGTTATTTACATTGCACCTTTCACAAGCCACACAAAAGGAGGCGAACATAACAAAGGCACGTAGCATATCTCATGAATCATTGCCACGTTCACAATCCCCTGCCTTTCATCTTGAGAACCGTAACATCTAGGAATTGGTATTTAACTATTGATGGGCTTCTGCCATTAGTTTCAGGTTGTTGTCCTGACTTCCAAGTTCAAAGATCTATTCATCTTTTCCATCTAGTATATAAGTGTCTGGCAGTGGGATGCTGGGATGGCCATCTGTGAACTTTCCAGATGTGTTACTGACACATGACTTGGTTTCTCAACTTGTTTTGGAAAGATGAAAACAAACCAAGTTTAAATATCTATTCAGCAACAGACGACTGAATATTGAGTGAGGCAATGCTTGAAATGGGCTTTAAAACTTATTCTTCTCCCTTCTATCTTTATCACTTCTCCAGGGCTGCTGTGGAAAGCTGACTTAATGATTCACCTTTACTTGGATCTTTTCGTGACTTATTTTCGTAGAACCTATCCCTTCTTGGAGTAAACAGTTATTGGAAGTCAACTTTCCACAGAACCCGGGATGAGTGATAAATATTTGTAGAGAAGATATTGTAATTGTAATTACGACTATTTATATAGCGCTTTGGTTCAAGCTACTTCTAGAGTGTTTTACATCAGTATTTCCCAAACTTTTTGGCAGTGGGACCCACCTCGAAAAATCTTTGAACGACTGCAACCCACCTCACAAAGGCGAACAATATTTTGTTAAAATTTAATTAGCATTTCATTGTCAATTGCATACATTGAATATACTCAATATAATGAAGAGACTAGATAAGACTATAGTGGCAATAGAACAAAGAAGGTCAAGAGAGCAGTTTCATTTTGTAAGCATGGTGACCCACTTGAAAACTCGCTGCGACCCACTTTCGAGTCGCGACCCATAGTTTTGGAAACACTGTTTTACATGACATTTCGATATAGAACTTTTGGCACAAATCTTGCCACATAATAAAGGATAGATTGTGTGGTCTAAAGTGTGGTATCTGATCTAATCTTAGTCTTCTTAGACCTTCTACAATGTTTGTTTAAAGTGTATCAGATTCATTAAAGTGTGCTGTTCATATGTAAATGTGGTAAATTCTGGGTGGGTCTCACCAAGCAAATGATGGCTTTAATTAAGGGAATGTGTATGCTTTAATTAGTAGAGTGTGTATGCATGCTTAATTAGGAGAATATGTATGCTGAAATGTGCAGGGCTTAGCAGAGATTGGGAAGATGTTAGTGGCTTGGCTTAACAGATGTGTTGAAACAGCAACTTGCCCCAGACCAACATGTTGATTATGCATATATTTCAGGTCATGCAGTCAGTCTGCTTTGATGCCACATTTACCATGCAATTTTACTTCAATTTGTAGGAGATTTTTCTGAATATGTTCTGGTGGGAGAAGTGGGCCTTTGTCGGCAGTTTTCACATGGTTTAATTGCCTCCTAATAGGGTAGATCAGGTAGAGAGGGTAGCCACATGGAAACTCTCACAATCAGGAAACCCATTTGGATGTGGCAGAGGACTTTCCGAGTGCAGGCCTCACAAATGCAGATGCAGTAACCTATAACATAAGTGACTGCAGTTAAACCACACAGACACCTTATGACTGGCTTCATTAGAAGGTGTTTTTGTGTTGTGTTTGATGGCTACCGTTATTGGGGAAGTTGATGCCAGATTCAGTGGACTAACTTGATCTCATTATTATGTGAGTTTTTTAAAGCTTGATGTTTAATATGGCTTTTATAGTTCCTATTGTAACAAGTAGATATATCTGTTAAGTAGAATAAGACAAAGATTAAATTACTTTCATTTAACAGCTAATCTGAAAACAAGTGATCTGGTCTTTTAAGTATTGACCTTTTTCATTTTCTCATGTCATTTCAATATAATTGGTTAGTGTTTGGAGTTTGAACATTTGTTGCTGGATTAGTCCTACTATTTGGGTGATCAGGTGAAATTTTATTAGATATTGAAAAGGTGCTATATACTAGGGGACATGGTGCACTGAACATAACCACTAACAGAATATATCACATTGCATCAGTATGTTCTGTGCCTTGCAACCGAAGGGTCGCAGTTTCGAGCCCGTTATAGGTAGGACATAACGTAAAGCCAATGGACCTGCCTTCGGGCAAAGAACTCATCGTCATCTTCATCATATGTACTAGATACATACATACTGGTCTAAATACATTTCAGTGCTAAGTCTGAATTGATGTTGCTGTATTTGTGTTAGTGGAATAGAAATTTGGACAATATTCCTGTCCTATGGTGTATATTTGCAACCCCATGTGGCGCATTAACATACACGCATTCAATATAAGCACCATAAACATTGGATACTTATAATATTATTTCTACAATAGGGTCAATGCTTTAAAGTTTTTACAGAATTAATTAAGTTCTTTGGAATGTTTGAACCTTAGCATTTGAACCTTACTTAATCTTGATAGTGAATAGGAGTGTTTCTTATTGATTAGAAATTAAGTTCTGCTACAAAGAACATTCAAGTTGAGTCACTGTCCAATAGAGATCATATTTCAATAATAATTATGATAATCAGTAATATTTAATAATATTATAACAATTATAATAATCAGTAATATTTAATAATGAGATTCTAGAGAATATCATGTTAATAATGTTAACAGAAGGAAATCATAACAACATTTGCTTATGAAATTTGTCTTTTTTAGCAGCATTACTTTTTGTTTAGTTTAAAAGATTTCATCATTTCAATATATGTGGACATAGCTTTGTTGAGGAGTATCATATTCTTATGCACTTTGAGTTTTATCATTAAAGTTTAATCAAGGATGGCAAATTGAAATTCACTGACTGGCCATTTATTCTGAAAGAAAAACATCTAGATTTATGTACTGTGCAATGAATAAAATTCTGTCTGCCATTTCTGTAATTAATGTTAATATGTTAAAACACAGGAGAGGTGGGCAATATACTACCGAATATATGATTGATAGTTTTCCTGTGGATTTTAATACTAAGGCCAGGTGTTGGTCTAACAATTGCTCCAATAAACTAAACTCAGACCTTGCTGAAAATAGTTGGAACCTGGATATATTGATCCTGAATAGAGTCATTGTTTATGTTTTGGTGTGTGTTTGTGTGTGTGTGTACAATCTATATATATATATATATATATTATATATATATATTATATTTATATGTATGCATGTGTATACAATTATGTGTATGTTGAATGCAAATAATTGCAGGAAATAGACTTTCTGTACATTCTGTGTGTGTCTCTGTTTCATTTGAAGCCTCTTTGTCTCTGACTCTCTTTCTGTCTGTCTCTGTGGCTCTCTGTTGGAATATCTCTTTCTCTCCATCTCTTGGTTGCCTTTACTTCTTCTCTGACTTTGTGTCTTATTTCTTTCTCTCCATCTATGTTTGTCTCTTTCTGTCTCTGCAAAGTCAGTGAAGCCTCTCCTTGTATTCTTCTCCTCCTCATTAATTCATAGAAAAATGAGTAGAGTCCTTTGATTAAAACATGTACGTTTGCACTTATTTTACATTTCTAGAATAATATTTATTGTCTTTTTAATCACTCCTTGTTAGCTGCACTGGAAGAAGACAACATTTGTCCAGATTGCTGAAAAATGTAATAATATATAATTTGTCTGGTAATTAATTTGTGATCTTGTTCCAGAACTTATCCCTAATTACCTGTCAGTTAATTAATGTCCTGAATATCCTGAATGCATTGCCCACACTATGCTCTTGGTACGGTGTTTGCTAATTAAGTACTTGTATGCATCATCATCATCCTGTGGTATTGCTATATAATATGGAGTAAAGTGTGGAAGTTTGTATTAGACACTGACAGTTAGTATTGTATAAAACAACTTGCACAGTGCACACTGTGAAAATGTAATGCAATCCTGTATAAAATTGTATATTGTGCATTATCTGGGATTACATTACAGTTTTCAGTATACCAGCTCTTTACAATTATTTTAGCATGATTACCTAGAATCTTACCTATGCTTGTTTGCCACACCTTGTTAGAGCTGTATTCTTCTTAATTGGGCAGACTTACCTATGCTTGTTTGCCACACCTTGTGAGAGCTGTATTCTTCTTAATTGGGCAGACTTACCTATGCTTGTTTGCCACACCTTGTTAGAGCTGTATTCTTCTTAATTGGGCAGACAGACTCGGTTGTTTTGACGTGGGAACCAAAGAGCTGGCTGGATCAGTGTTGGGAAAAACCAATTTACCAAAGACTGTCTGTGCCACCAAACCCATTTGGTGTGCTCATTTAGGACACCCTCTACTCAGTTGGGAACTCATATTGTATATAGTGACCCAGGTCTACAATGTGCAGACCCACATTGTCCACTGCAGAGTCACAATACAAAGCAAATAGACCCCAAATATAGGCACAGAACCCAATCAGTCTTGAAGGAATGTGTTTAAGAAATTCTGACTATGTATCACAGCTGATATAAAGTTCAGACACAGCCAAAACCCTCATTCAATTGACTGGGCTCCACTATTTATCTTCTTATGGGACTATACACAAACATGTACTTGAACAGACAACTTTGTGTGCCTGTGTTTGTGCCTCTGTTTGTATGTGTTAGGCTACTTGTGTACAGAATTAGCTGATTCATCTTATACAGTTGTGAGCTGTTCTTTTCTATTTGATGAGTAATAATAGACTTATTAATAGACAGTATTACTAGTCACGTTATGTCCTACCTATAATGGGTTCAAAACCTGTGCAGGACAGCTTGATATAAACTTATCATACATTTGACATACAATTGGCTTTATAATTTTTTACTAGTTGTTAAACCAGTGTTAAATTGCATCCTTTTGCCAGGCTGGTTCAGATGCATAGATTTCAAAGATTTCAAATATTATTTACAGTCGAAAATATGGTTTGCACTATGTAGTGTTCGATTTCAAATCATAAATATGAGCATCGCAAATCAGAGACTGATTTTAACTTGGAACTAAAGACTGGAGTTTTTAGATTTTTTTACTTGAATTTAGTTCTAAGTATTTTCTTTGTGGTTATAATCACACGTAAACTTATAACTATATCTCAAGCAATTTACAGCATTATTTGAAAAATTCTTAAGGTTTATAAATTGCAATTTGATATTGTGATCATTCCTGCTGTGAATTGCCTGCTAGCCTATGCATGCATGCAGTGATTCGTGACAGTTATTTTCACCTGGTGTCCTACTTTCTGACATTGGACTCCTTGATCCTTGCTTTCATAACTGCCTTTAATGTCCGTTAATAATAGCCTCCTTTGCTGTCCTCTACAAAGGAGTATGGCCTATATCTGAAAGTGTTCTTGATCAAACCAAGCTGAATTCCTTAAGTAAAAAATAGTCTGCCTACGTCTCACAAGTGATGCCTCAATTTCTAGACAAAGAAGTTATATCTAGCATGTTTTTGTGAGCAAACTACAATAATGTTGAATGTTAGAGATTACTAGCATAGTAATGACGTGCAAATGATATTCAGTTAATTCAGAAAGCCCTGTTTATGTGTTTAGAGTAATCGCTTTTTTTATTGGCACTTCTTCAGTTAAAAGTACGGTAGATGGCAACTATTGGACATTGATAGTGTTTTGCATTCTTACGCATAAATATATTACTCTGTACATATTGAGTTATGTTGAGCCATTTATAAAGTCATATCCAATCAGGCTAATATTTGTATATCCAAAAGATGCTACTGCGGATTTTTTTAAGAATATCTTGCTGGCATCTGCTTCAACTGTTGGCACTGGCCCAGCATTTGGTAGCCATGGAGGAGTGTAGGACAAAAGCCCCCCCCCCTCCGGACAAAAGCTCCTCCCAACTAGGACTAAAGCCCCCCCTAGTGTAGACCATAAGCTCGCCCAAATTATAAATGCATGCTTGTATGTGTGTGCATATGATGCATGGTTGTATGCACAATATGTATGTGTGCATGGATGTGTCCATGTCAGCTAAGTGTTACTAAACCTGTAAAATATCGATTTTAGTGGGATGACATATTGCTTTGCTTCCAATACCTGCAAAGTTTGAAGACGAAATGTGTGCATGTTGGAAATCTTTGTTTTATAGGCCCAAATTTCTTACATTTTCATCTATAGGGGTCTTCGCCCACTCTCAGACTAAGATGATTATCGCGTGTCACTGGCTGTCATCAACTGTAAGCATACTTACTAGCTGACCTTCACCACTTATAATCTTAGATTATGATCTATATAGAGGTATTCACTAGGGCATAACCGGAAATCGCCTCGGACATTCGCCTCGGCCGAATATTGGACTATTCGGAAGTATTCGCCTTGGCAAATATTACACACACAAATAGCTAAAAATAACTTTTTTTGATAAAATAATTTTTTTTATAAAATAATTTTTTTTCATCAATAAATTTAGGACTAACGAACTTACTTATAAGTTATTGATTAATTAAACAAGAACTTAACATTCCATTGAATTTTCTTTAAAATAATTATGCTAATTTACATATTTTAATTTCCTTGGGTTACATTTCCCAGGTGGCAACAAAATCAGTAATTTTCCCACTTGAATTGGTTCCACCCACTTTCCGGTAAACATTAGAGAGTAAAGATGTTGTTGATAACTTCATATTTCAAATTTTATAACAAGGTTATAAATTTTTTCACAAATAAAGTTTTTAAATAATAAATATATTGTTGTAGCCTAGAGTGCGACGATACACTATATGAAGAATATTGCTATAGACTCTGCATTGACTATAGATAGTTCTCCGTAGCTGTGCACGTGGCAGGTTAACTACGCTTTGCCTACCGATGGTATTTGCAGAGTCGCTGGCCAGATTTGCCGTTACTATTCGGTTCGTACCCGGATCCGGCAAATGGTTCATCCAAATACTCTGATTCGGTACTTGGTGGAAATTGTCTACTCGGTTATGCCCTAGTATTCACCCACTCTCTCTTATTAACGGGAGATGATTATTGCGTATCACTTACATAAGTTTGCTAACCAACTGTAGGCCTAGCTGCTTACTTGCCGACGACCTTACCTTCACCGTTTATTAAGGCGTGTCACGGACTGTTTGTGGTATTTATGCATCCAGCAAGATAAATAAAGCTTCAGAACTGGACTCACTTTGTCTCCTATACGACAGGATAATTAGTTGCATGTTTTCATATATTTTACATAATGGCAGTTAAATATATAACTTGTCATCATCCGTTCACACTTCACACTAGGGGGGCTTTTATCCGAGGGGGGGCTTTTGTTCATTCCCCGCCATGGAGATATGTAGGTGCGGCACCCACCTTCAACTAGAGCTCATCCATGCCTTCTCCTGCGTTGGACCATCTTCGTGGAACTGGAACAGTTTTCCATTGCTTTTATGCTCTTTTGCACTCCGTCTTGTTGCGCAAACATTCTCAAACAGCCTTGAAAGCCACTTGTTTAGATCAGACAAATAGCCATGTGTGCACTGTGCATGCTTCTGTTAGGTACTTCAAATTCCTTATATTAAATATCTTGATAGGGGTATCGATTTGATCTTGCCTACCAGACAATGCTTACTGTAAGGCCTCTGTAAGACATGATTTGTGTACCATTTGACATAAGCAAGCAGCTGTTGACAAGCAAATTTACGCGTTATTGATTGGTGTTGAACATTGGTATTGAGCATCCTTAGCAGCAAATTACGACACAAACTACACGCTAGAATACAAACAACATAATACTGGATGACATTTTATAGTAAACATTGTAAAAAATATTTCATATAAAACAACATAAGGTAAAACATGAAAGAACATAAGGTAACACATGAATAATAATGTGCATCTTGATCATGAGATATGAATAACTATAATGAAGGACATTGGTGATTGTTCTGACCATATTAATGTCTGGTTTTGCAGAGATTGCTCGAAGCACCATGTGTTACTGTAGTCTAACCTAGGTAACACTGTGGAGCATACTGTTTACACTGCACAAACAGAACAGTGCAGTGTGGCCTTTTGTTTCTAGTTTGAAGTTAACCGACTTTGGACATGCCTATTGGGTTAAAATGCCACTTGGGACTTGGCACCCTATTGGCTAGACCTGCCACTTGCATTTGCCTCTGGACAATGAGTCACAAAAATTCAAGTTCAAATTTATTGTATCCTAAAATTATTAGCCAAGTGATATCGGTCCCAATGGCCTTGTTTTGAGCCTAAGAATTCTTCTTCTGTATAATTTTGGCATCTCAAACCAGCTGAATCAATTATTTATATGTCCAAACAGTGGGAAGCAAATGTATGAAGTGAGGAATGAATTGCTGATCCCTGCTGGATCCAATTCATTCATTCCGCACACATATTTGGCTCATGGTTATGTTAAAAATGTGGATATGCCACATCCATCAATCATTATTGACCACAAGCAGCTATGCAGTTTGCCTGTAGTGTAAAGTGTGTGACAAGAAATAATTTGCTGTTGCATTAATGTGAAACGTCCAGAACCTTCTATTAGTAGTAGTTTACATAATAGCAAATACACTTGTTATGTTACATCGTGATCGTACATGAACATTTATATAGCAACGCTTACAGAATGCTAGTCAGTGTGGTTCTCAATCTGACAACTCAAGATCAGATCATGATCAAACAGATCAAATATTATGACCAGACCTCGGCTTCTTCATATTTCCTATGCAGAGCATGTTTTTCATGTACGAAGCGTGAATGGGTGCGAGGAAATCCCTCAGTGGAACTGCTCCTTTTTTCTGTGGGTTTTAGCATTCATTACGAGTAACTGCTTGAATCCGCTATGATCAATGTAAATTAATTCTGTCGGCTTCAAATTGAAGAGATCGATGATTTTCATTTGAGCCCTGCAGGGAAATTTTATGTCTGTTGTGATGTGATATTACGCTGGTTACGTTGTTTCATTGATGTGTGTTGTCTGTGTGTGTGTGTGTGTGTGTGTGTCCTTCATTTGGCCGAGCACCATCTGTGTCACAGGTGCATTTGCCCTAACGAGGGAAAATCTAAGCCACAGGGAATCAGACGGTGGTGGCCAGGAAAACCTATTGATTTCCATGACGGTCCCATTCCGGCTTTGATGAAACTGCAGCTGTAAAAATCTTTATGTTCAACGTTGTATTGGTGCGAAAACACATGTGAGCAGTTGGGATTCCAGGCTGAGAGATAATGAGGGAACGTCTAGCAGTTCTTAGTAGCATAAATGCATTGGAACCCCCCTCCTCATCCTACCATCTGTAATTATCAACTGAACACATGGGAATGATCTAGATGAGTTGGAACCCTCATAACAGGTGAAAAGCGATTGCTTCCTGGTGTAATCATTTCACAGCATTGCCTTAAGTTAAGTGTTGAATTCCTTGACTCTGTTGATGCTCCTTGAGATTCTATGCCTGCTCAACTGTGGAACATATGTCCTTCTGCTAACTTTAATTGCATGCATCTATCTAATTAGTGAGGCAGTTAGAAAACAGGTTATAACTTACTAATCCAAGTTTCTGCTTACTCTATAACAGGGTTGTTATGATGAAAACCAGGTACTGGAAGTTTTGTTTATGGTAACTGGAGAATGGAACACAGTTTTATGAAACATTTCCCACTGACCCCTAAGGAGGGAAAGGTTATGGTAGCAGATCTCTAGCAAACACACACATACATGTATTATTGGTATGTATATTGTATATATATGTATGTATAATTTTGTATATATATATATATATATTTGTGTATAAAGATTCATTGAGCAGAGGAATTGAAATGAAGAATTTATGAATGATCCCATCCTACCAGCAGAGTCTTTGTTATTGGTTCTTAAATGGTAACTGGAGAGTGGAAAACTCCTTTATGGCCTAATAATCTTTTAAGGGAAGCTGTTAGAAGGCTTCCGGTGCACACATGCATTTCATCACGAACCCACAGGCGCACACGCCAACACACAGACCTATGCACACCTACACATAAACATGTGTCTGGACATTTTTTTAGCCCTGTATTAAATCTCTCAAGTGTAGTATTCGGACATGCAATATATTACTGTAGTGTTAAATAAGTATAGCATTAAATTACTGGGTTTGTAACAACAACTAGGCAGTACATTTAAACAACTTGCCTAACAGCATGATTTTGTACATACAAGCAGCAGATGGATGAAAAATGATACTCATTAACTTGACAATAAAGAAGGTAAACAATTTTGAACATTATGTATGTTCCAAATTATAATACATGTAGTATGTACTGAGCTCTGTAGCCAGAAGATGGACTCTTGTGGGTATTTTTGGTCTTCATAGAAAACGGAATGATTTGGATTCCAATATCGAAATTGGATACATATATTGGGAAATAAACTTAGCTACTGCAACATTAACTTTTTCCTGTTGACTATCAACACAGGTTTTTGTGTTCCAATTAATACTGCTAATTGGAGCAGATCCTTTGAAGAAGCCGTTAATCCAGGATGCATATAATAACCAGTAGTAGTGCCACTGCTCCAATTTTTTTATTAACAACTTTACAGCTAGATATTACGGAGCCCCTAAAGGGACATGAAAGAGGAATATTTTATCTCATGCGCACGAGATAACAACTCGTTCCCTCGACTTAATAAGTCGTGCGCACGAGATAACAACTCGTTACCACGACTTAATAAGTCGTGCGCACGCGATAACAACTCGTTACCACGACTTACTAAGTCGTGCCCACAAGTTATTAACTCGTTCCCTCGACTTACTAAGTTGTGCGCACGAGATAACAACTCGTTCCCTCAACTTAATAAGTCGTGCGCACGACTTATTTGACCAATAGCAGGCCAACTTTTTTGTGACATAAGCACACTTCTATTTTGGTATTTTTGTGGAAACACATAGTTCTATAAACGAAACAATGTCTAAGACATAGAGTGCTTCGGGCATTCCATTCTAAACTTAAATCTCACCTTTTCAAGAACTCTCACCCAGACTCATTACTTGACATCTGCCACTATTCGACGAAAGCGATGCACTCCTTAACAGCTACTCTGCCTCCATGCTGACCTTCTGGAAACCGAATTCTGACCTCCCACGGACTATCATTTGGACAATCCTTTCGATTTGACGCAGCGCTCCTGAACAAGCTAGTACCCTGCGCATAGCTTTCAAGTGACGCTTTAGAAGTCTGGAGATTTCGATAACTACTACTATAGGGGTGTATAATATGTGGTGTGAAAGGCTCTGGCTTTTAAGGAAGGCATTTAAAGCTACAATGTTATTTGTGATGCCGTTTGTACACTGAGCGTGTGCCAGACTGGGGATATCGCTTTGCAGGCGAATATGAAAGCGAAAATTAAAATGATGTTCAGATTGACAGAGCTAAAATACTGACAATATCAGATAGAGTTATCCCCGCAATTTATCGTATGAGTTGTGTTGTGGAATTTGGGACGCTAAGACGACAAATCGCCGTTGTCCCATTTCAAACTACTTCGTTGCCAATTGTTGCAGCGACGCGATTATATCCCCGAAATAGAAGTTTGCCTACGTCACAGAAAGTCGGCCTGCTGTTGGTCAAATAAGTCATGCTCACGACTTATTAAGTCGAGGGAACGAGTCGTTATCTCGTGTGCACGACTTATTAAGTCGAGGGAACGAGTTGTTAACTCGTGTGCACGACTTATTAAGTCGTGGGAACGAGTTTGTATCTCGTGCGCACGATTTAAAATATCCTTCTTCCATGTCCCTTTAGGGGCTTCGTAAGATATTGTAAAAAAAATTTCTAAGTTTATTAATGCTACAGTAACCAGCCATAGTTGTTATTTGTAGATTTAATTTGATTTCTTGAAATGGTATTTAATTTTGAAAGGACTTTGAGCTTGAACTATTGTGAACAATTTGAAACTGTGGCAACCTATTATTATTTTACATTTTTAATATTATCTTTGAGAATGATGACCTTTCAATAATGATGTCCTAAAATAGGCTACATTATGTTAATCATTTTGACTAGCCTTTTAAAATATGAGAAACAAAGCTAGAATATATTTTATTGGTAAACTCTTAAAACATGTATCTTGTTATATATGAATTTATAAGTTCATTTTTCTATTTTCGAGTCCAAAAAAACGTTACAGTTTCCAATTTTATTCTCTTGTATTGTCATCCGACTCCAATAACGTCTGGTGCAGGTGATGTGATCTCCAGTTTCACAAACCTGTCGTTAATATCGCGTAACAGGCGCCTGCCAAGACTCAACTACAGATACTACATACTTTGTCAACAGGGACTGTAACATTTAACAGTCTAATGATATCGCTTCTAGACGTAAAAGAACTTCAAAATCCATCTAATAAACATTTACAAACACACTGCATATGGTGCTGGCGAATTTTCAACTTACTCACCTTCTTATCTGCCGGCCATATTGAATGAAAACAAATGCATAAAATATTTTTATGGCATTACTTTTTAATTATCACTATAACACTAATTTTAAAAATTCAGTTATCGTTTTTTACCGATAGTCCTTCTCAAAACAGATGATTGGATTTCCAGTTATTTTTAACAATACTTTAGAGAATATAAGTGACATATAAACTAGAGGTTTACTCTGAGCAATATGTTTTTTGAGCACAGGTATTAATTTTGAGTTTAGAGCACCTGAAGTTGTTTTATCTATCTGGGAACTTTGTCCTGTGCCTTGGCTTCATTGCGCTACTGTATAGATGTTATTAAATCAGTATTTTGGTGATTATATAGTACCATTGTAATGATTGAGTGGTGTTAGGTAAAGGTTTAAGATTTGCCTAATATCTCTGGCTCCGTACCTCTGTTGTGATGGATACCATGCTTATGTGATGTTTTTCACACTACACTTTGTTTGCTCATTCTGCATTGTAGGTTCAGCCAGCGATTGATAGAAGACAAATTATGATGACAAAGACTGTCACATTTAAGCATAGTTATCTCTGTGTAATTTATAGTTAGGTGGATTTTGGCATGAATCTTTGTTTTGACAACCATGCTCTGGTGTCTGTGAAATGTAGTGCCAAACGTAATGTAAAGAAGTTTTGCTAATGTGCAATAGTACTACTGTTAAAATTTGAGTTGACGTACTTTTTCCTTTTGGGCTGTAATTGGAACAAGTTGCTTTGATTTGTGTAACTTGTTTATGACCACTCAACAGTCGTAGCGTGACAAGAGGAGCCATAACGCGAATAGAACAGTTTTTAAGTCTGGCTGTGAATTCATTTTGAGGGTGACTTGTTGTTTGAATCCTGGCATAAATTTATTGCCGTAACTCTGCTTGAGTGAAAATCAGTCTATGGCGTTTTCATTTCAGGAAAGAATCTAGCCGTTTTTCGTGGGGAAGATGGACGTTCACATGTTCTGGATGCCTACTGCCCTCACATGGGAGCAAACCTTGCTGCTGGGGGTTTGGTCAAGGGCAGCTGCATCGAATGCCCCTTTCATGGATGGCAGTTTCGAGGCGACGACGGAAAGTGTACGCACATTCCATACTGCGAGACCAAACACAGTAAGTTTCACTGGGTTCCAAAGAAAGAAAGCTTCTCTGTCACGAAAGATGTGTGTATATATGCTTTTACATAGCGATTGTAGAAGAGACCATTGTCACAGGTTACATGACCACCTATACATGTTGCAAAATGAAGTTGTCAACAAGTGGATGTTCAGGATGAGAGGAAACAGAGTGCCATATTCATTCATTCATTCATTCATTCATTATGAAGATTTATATAGCACTTCTTCAAGGTTAATATTCAGGATCACTGAAAAGGACAGTTTTAAGGTGAGCGTAAAGAGCCGAAGTGTACTCTGGCAATGAGATGTGAAATACATAATCTATTTTCCTAAAATATGATATGGCCAGGCACTGAGCACAACAAACTTGACTGATTGATTATGAGGGTTCAGGTAAAATGCCAGCAGCTGAAAGCAGGACCAGAAAGGTGAAACAAAGGCAGTGAAGTTGCATGGCCTACTCAAGTGTGTCAGAAGTGGCAGACAGATCAATATAAATGATAGCATTACCTTTCGTCTGTCCATGTTGCAGATAATGTGATTCTGATAGAACGACTGATAATGCCATTTGCAGATTGCTGTGGAGTAGCATTTGCGATAAGCAATCTTTTAGAAGAGCAGTAGAAATGATGCCTAGGTGACTGCTTATCACAAGATGATAAGATTAAATTATAAATATTGAGTAGAGTAGTTGCGTGGATTAGGCTAAGAACCAATTGAGGGCACACAAGTTATGATAAGCCATCAGGTCGATGAACTTAGCTTGGGTCTCGGTGTCAAGATTGTGTCTAAGAAAAACCTAAGTACCTTTAGACAAGATAAGAGTTCAGTAAAGAGCACGTGAGATTGTCTAAGATAAACCTTAAGAACCTTTAGTAGGGAAAGAGTTCAGTAAAGAGTGTGAGATCCTGTCTAAGAAAAGCCCAATCTTGAATGTTTAGGTAAGGTGAAAATTTAGTAAAGAGATATTTAATTCTCCAAACAACAATTACTATTGTTTAGAAACAAAGGCTGTGTTTTGATCATGTGCTGAATCGCATTAATATATTGCCTGTTGAGTCTATTACTTTTTAGCATACTTTGGGCTCATTGTTAATTTGTTTATATATCCATTCAAAACTTAGGTGATTCCATGGGCACGATACTTTATTTTTCAGCTTAAAAATCTTGTGAGTTCCGAACACGCGGAGGCACACTACCGGAATAATTGCTGGCTATAAGGATAGTGAAATTGAGTGGAAAAGTTTGTTCCAAAAACGACATCAGGTTTTGGTAGGGCAAGCTGAGTACAGTGAGTATGCAAGTAGCGGTGTGCTGAAAAGAGGGACAATGATGAAGAAACTGCAGGAAGATGTATAGTTTCATGTTATTTAAAAAATATTAAGTAGCAATAGCTTCTAAGCCAGGTGGGTTTGTTGATTCAGAGTATAGACCAACTGCACAGGTGAAGCTTATATTGGCTGAAGAAGGCAGTCAGGAGGTCCTCAGCCACTCAGGAAATCCTTAGCTTAGGGATGGACTTATAAGCTAGGCATAATTAAAAGGGTGTCAGATCTATGTCTGGCTGTGGGTTAATGCTGGGTTTTAATTAAAAGGAAAGGAGGAATTGACTCTGTGTAAAAGAATTGCAGAATATAAACAAGATTTGAACTAAGGAGTAGTAAATATTGTAATTGAGAATAACAAGAGGTGGGCCAAGTTATTTGATAAATTAAATTGCAGTTCTCAATATATATATATATATATATATTATATGTATATATATATATGTGTGTGTGTGCGTGGGTGGCACGGTGTCCGATTGGTTACAGCGGTCGACCCGTAACGCTCAGTGTGCGCTAAGTGAACCGGGGAGTCGCTGTGTAGAGACCTTGAGCAAGTCCTTCACACACAATTGCTCTGCAGTACAACTGCAATTGCACCGTTGAGGCGTGTGCACTTCTGAGCAAAAAATGTTGGGAGAAGGGTAATATCAAATTTCAGAACAAAAGAAAATTTAAAAAATATATAGAGAGATATATAGATAAGTGTGATTGATTGAATATCTGTGCAGTGGATATTGACAACATGAGGAAAGTCTTGACACATCTCCAGTTTTGCATTATTATTTTACCTAAGTTACATAAAAATTCAATGAGCAGTTCGTTTACTCTTTTGGGAATATGAACTATTTCTCCCCGGACTTGTGCTATGGATTACAATTGGGACTGGTTCATTTGAAACAACCATTAATTGGGGCATTAGGATAAAGTGCTGTGCTATTGAGGTCATTCTATCAAATAGCAGGGTTAGAATATATAGTTCTAACGTATTGAAAAACTCTATGGTGCACTGTACCTGGACTCAGAATTTATAACTTGTGACAATGAATAAAGCTATAAAGAAACAGCTGATAGAAATAGGTCTTCTTAAGAAGGTGTCACAGATAAATGCCTATAAAGAACTCTAGGGACGAAGTTCCTGTCTTATTAATCAATCGATCAATAGTTTATTCAGCAATCCGAAAATCAAATACAAATTTTTGACATTAAAATTTAACTATGTTTAAAGCCTTTTTTAGTCCACAGAGTTTAACAACTCGATAACTTTTAACAATGCTATTGTATTTGTGCACACCGGGCTTCTTCATTCAGTTCAATTTTATTTTGCTGTAACCGACATATCACAGATTTGACATTAATGCAGCATAGTAGCTTTGATACAACATTGTGGTTACTAAGGGGAGGACCCTGAAGGGAGGGATGGTCATGCTAAATAGGGTCACCTAGGTAATGAGGAAAAAAATTGTGATGCCATGTGACAAAGGCTTTTACATGACAGCCGTTTTGCATTCGAAGACAGAAATTTAGCATAAATCGAGAATTAACTTAACTTACAGAACTCAAGTCATTCAATTACTTTGTTGTATGACATCATTTATTCTTAAAATTTTGTAAGCCAAGGAATTGGAATCTCAAAATGGGTATGCTGTTCCATTCACTATTCCATATTCATCCATTCTGTCTTTCAAGCTCGTCCCACGAAATCTCCCAAGCACCTCAAGTCGTCTGTAATGGTCTCTGGTCAGTTCTTTGATTGTCTCTCCATTTTCTTTTTTCCTCGCTAGGATCCAGCTCATCAATTGGTTGGCTCTTCTATACCTGTCTTATACAAACCACTTGTGCCCTTCATTTGAATCGTCTCTCTGATGAACATTCTCTTCATCCTATTCTCCCATCTCTTATTCTCTGATTGGCTTTATTCGGTGTTTTATCATGCCTTGTAAACATGCAGAATTCTCCTCAGCCACATGTCCCACCTGCAGTACATTAATGCAAGGCAAGCGTAAAATACATTCTTATAATTCTTGTCTTTCTTCTAAGTCTTCTAACTACCAAGCCATGCCTCAGCATGTTTGATTCTCTGGTCACTTCCTAAAGGTCACTGATTACTGATTCAACTCACCAACCACTTCAGCATTGTTTCCTGCTTGACTCTGCATCTTGACCTTCTGCCTATCAATTTTTTTTATTAAGCACCTGTGAATGAGATGGTTCCCACAGCTTTGTTTTTTGGGCACTGTACAAATTTTGAGTTTACAGTTGCGATTATCTGTGGCATGTTGAGAGTTGTCAGAGACTCTGTGTAGTCCAGGTAAACAGTTTTGTTGATATGGACTTTTGTCAGCTGTCCAAGCTTTACTACTGTTGACATACCCCTCCGCAATTTCGGCTTAAGTGATGTTTGGCATTGAATGTAGGTCGCCACAGGTGGCTGCTATGTGTGTATAGTAGAGATATAAATAGCTGTTGTGCTGCACAGAACCGAATTAACCGAAGTTTAAATAGGTGCACGTCGTCGCTTACATAAATTAAAATTTCTATACAGAAGTGAGTTCTAGAAAATGGCAGTCAGAGGTTGAAAGATCTAAATAGTTTTGTACATTGGGAGATATATCGTAAATGTAGTGTAAATTCATTGTAAATGTTCAAAGTTTCTCAGCACTGCACAAAACGGAGACCAGCTTATTCACCTCTGTATGAAGTCAGTTCTCCTTCAGGAGCCAGCTTGTACAAGCCAGTTTCAATACTGCAGAATTTACGGTCAAACCAGGATGACTGCCCTTCTTATAAGTGCACTTCTCTTCTCATTTTAGATAAGTAAGGCATGCCTAACTCTGGCAGAACATGCTTCATGATAGGACGTTTTTGACAGCAACTTGGATGAAACCGCTTCATAAAAATTTACATGCCCATTTTCGTCTTGGAGGCTTTCAGAATTGTCATTGAATTTGTTATGACATATTGGTCATCAACTTGTTTGATGGTGTTTCTTTTGCCTTCTAATATCCGAGTAGTGTACAATTGTACAATGACCATTTTTGATGCTCAGCCAACATTAATTGACGTGAATTTATTTAGCAACATTACAACTACATACAATTACATTCCGTCTACTGTTTTTCATGAGATTCTAGTTTTTCATTGCAATACATGTGTTGTATGTGGCTAGTATTAATTCTGTGTCATACTGGTCAATCCATGTAGTTTTTAGTCATCCTCGTGACTTTCCTCCTCCACCTAATGGCATTTAACCGTCTATGTGTAGCATTATGTAACACTGCATGTCTGAGGTTCTGATGAGACACCAGAGAAGCTAATGTATAGTATCTAGTAGTGCTAGATACTTAAAAATTGCAACTACAATAAGAATTATGATCGACGACTGTAGCTGTCATCGAAATACTTATGGCAGCTATACTCATTGAGCCCAAATTGGCAACATTATTGTCATAGGTGACACACTGGTTTAGTCCAGCTATTGACCCAATAAAAGTAGTTGTCTACATGGCAATTCTTCGTCATCGATTACAAAAGAATTTACACAAGTGTGAAAGTTTGCAGTGTCCTCAGCGCGTTAATATAATCTAACTTTTGACACTATGACTCAATGAAACTTATGGTTTAGCTTATGTACCGATAATTAGTATTAATCATATATATTGACCGATAATAATCTAAGTCATAAATGGACCTGCCCACGCTGAGTCATAGATGTATGATGAATGTTGTTTCGGTCAGACTTTCGAAAGGTTAAATGTATCGCGGTTAAGAGCTAAGAGCAGACGACGATGGGAACTCTATGTACCAGGTGCTGAATGTCCTAATCTTTCAGGTTGCAGACTTTTGTATTGTGTCAAGGGCTTTGATTTGAGATAAGACCCACTGAGTGCATGGCCTGTTCCCACAAGCGTTACCTTGGTTGCTCCTTGAGTGTTGTTTGCTTTGGCCACAATGCAGATAAACCTATTATTACCATCCAAGTATGTGATTATTATCAATAGGTTATGTAACGTAGCAACATATTGGCACAGACTTCTGAAACATCTTAAAGAGCCTCCCTGCCATCTTAGTTGATGTCTTTATCTGAGAAAATCAATTTGGAGTTTGTCTAGGAAAGCTGTTCCCAACCTTTTGAGTTAACCTCAGAGGTAGTAAGAATCGACCTCACCTCCTCTGCTCTGCGCAATAGTATCTTAACCATTGGTCAATTACTCTGCAGACAAATACAATGCAAATACTATCTGTGAATGCTGTGATCCATGAAAACAATTCTATTACATACCTCTAATCCAGCTAGCTCCCTTACTGAATATATTGACAAAAAAACAGACCCCGATTTTAACTAGCACATGTATATTCCTCCTAATCAGTAGATACAGAGAGCCAGAACAACTAGGATTTTTATGCTTTCTCAGTAGATGACCTCAAGTTCTAAGCTTGTGGATTCCTAATTTTCTAAATATTATCTTTTCCAATTAGCTGTTTAACCATAGCCTACCTTCTGTGCAGGCGACCTTTAGGATTTTGACCTCGCCTTTACAAGTACTACATTTCTCTTTAAAGGAACTATTCATTTGCACCATGTGTGTTATCATGCCTCATATTCACTGCTGTATCGCAGATTTATTATCCCTCAGGTAAGATTTGCTATAATAGAATATCAGATTACTTTTCTGCATGTCACATGTTCGCAATATCATGCCCTGATGTAATCAGGGTCTCTCGAAATTCACTGCATTATATCTCGGCTTTATATCACATCTCATTTCGCTATATCACATCTCATATTCACTAAATCACACCTCAAATTCACTAAATAATGCCTCAGTGTATCACACCTCAGATTCACTATGTTACACCTCAGAATCACTGTATTACACCACAGATGCACTATGTCACGATTTAATATGTCACACCTCAGATCCTCTTTAATTTATCACACCTCAGATTTGCTCTATCACACCTCAGGTTCGTTGCACAGCAGCTCAGATTCGCATTTCTCAGATTCGGTAAAATTTTCTCTGCCATGTCTCTGATTATGTTTCTGAGGACACTGCAAACTTTCACACCTGTGCCTTGTTAGGTTTGTGATCAGATTATTGGAAAATTCTGATGCAAAACATGCTGAGAGTTTGCATACATGTAGGCTCCCATTTACAATATGGAACTCATTTAAAACTACAGATCTCCTGGAAAGTTATTGCGATTTGTCTAATCTTTGGACACAGGAAGAAGAGTGGAGTTTGCTGATTTTTATTCAGTGCGGACATGTTTTATACAAGTGTCGTGTGGCTTTGATTTAGGTGATGTTAGGAGATAACATGTGGTTCGAAGGAATTTTTAGTGCACATATTTGCATTTTCATTTTCCTGCATTGTAAGGTTATCGAAGTGTCATAATTATTGCAATTTCGGCCCCACGCCTGCTGTCAGAGTACCCTGGTATAGCTGGTGAGGGGATTGTAACTCCAGCCGGAGTTTAGCTGCTGTATTGACAGAGGAAAGAGAAGCTATGTGTTGGTTTCCCAGACCATCGCCTGCCAGCTCAGCTCATCGCTCTTAAAAGCAAGTTCTGGAAAAAGCTGGATATTATGAATTAGATTCTAAACCCATTAGAATTGTTACTCGGGGCCGAGACGGTGTCTCGGTCTCGAGACGTCTCGAGACAGTTTTTTAGTGTCTTGGTCTCGGTCTCGGAAGCCTGCTGTCTCGGTCTCGGTCTCAAGATAGTGTCTCGAATTTTTAGAAACTGTTTTGAACTGAAAGTCTTGTACTGTATTGAACAAGCGGTCTCAATAAGTTTCGCGTTAACTGTCTTAAAATTTTGCGCTAGAAAACTGAAACCGGAATTTACGAGAAACAGTAATTCTGGTTAACGTGCGAGTCACATGGTACTGAAATCAATTCTATTGTCTTAAAGTGGAAAAATGTCTGAGAGAGAACCTAAAATTGTGAAGTTTGCGTTTACGCAATTTGAAGTTAGCCCTATTTACAAACAATAGCTATTGGCTATTAGTTTGTAATTGATGTAAAACCCCTATAACCGAAACGATCGGAACAACTTCGAGTTGCTCGGGGGTGAGTAAGGATATGCGCAAATTTATAATTTCGTTTGGTATTTGGTATCGAATTTGCGTGTTTAAAATCGTCTTGTAGATTTCACACATGCTTTGTTTATACTATTCAGAAGATAGGCCAAAGAAGAAATATTGAAAAAGATAAAACTCGGCAATATAATAATTGTTCTTGGGAATTGATACAACATACATTATTATTGAGTTTCAAATTGAAATTACAAATGAACCTTATTCCCGAAAACTGATGCATTAGTATTTTACAGCCTTTTATATAGGATCACTTGTCTTTTACTGTCTTTTACTGTCTTGAACCTAGTGTCTCGGTCTCGGTACCTCACTGTCTCGGTCTCGTCTTGGTCTTGAAGTTTAAGTTCTTGCATACAACACTGGTTTCTGTAGCTTTGCCATATTATGGCCAACTCTGCTCTGGCTGGGATATTGCCTACATGTTGTGTTGCATTGCAATAGACTAACTGTCAATACTGACAATAGTTTACAGAAAGTTTACAATCAGCCTTTCTTGAATATCTTAGTATTGACCACTTCAGATGAAAAGAAATATCAATTCTAGAAATTCATAATTAGGTAATATTTTGCGATTTTAAAATTGAGCTTTTGAAAGTCAGGTCATTATCTTAGTTTACATATTATTCAATGAGCAGTTCGTTTCCTCTTTTCGAAATATGAACTCTCCCAGTACTTGTGCAATCGGTCAAAATTGTTGGCTCACTTGAAACAAATATCAATTGGACACTACGATAAAGTGTTGTGCTATTGAGGTCATGTTATTTGATGACAAGGTTAGAATATATAGTAATATATTGAAAGTTCTTGAAAATTGCTATATTAAGGTCCATGCTCATAAATTGCATGAATAGTAGATTAAGTGATTTGGTTGAGTAACATTTTAAATCAATGATGTGATGGTGAAGTTGTTACGGTTATTTTTTATGTTTAGTTCCCGATGTGGCCCGGGTCAAGTCATACATTAGTATGGAACGGAATGGGTTCGTTATGATCTGGCACCATGCCGAAGGTATCGATCCAAACTGGGAACCACCCGAGATTGAAGAGATCACTAGGGGTGAATGGACTTACCGGGGAAGAAGTGAACACTTTGTCAATGCACACATTGAGGTAAGTCATCTTCGAGTGCTGTAACTCACACACACACTGAGCACTGATTGTGTAAGTGCTGTGACAAGGAGATTCTTTGTTTACACATTTTAATTTACGAAATAGTGTGTGATCGTATAATGGCATTTAAATTGAATTGAATTTTATTAATTAAATTTAAGGAGCTACTCTTGAAGTATAGAGTTTTTGTTACCTATGAACACATTATCCCAGAAGATTATTTCTGTTGGCTTCCAGATCATTATGCACAATCGCTAACAATATGAAATCTGTGCTCATTTGAAGACATTCAACCTCTATGTCTATGATATTATTTCTGGGGGTATAATATCTATTGCTATAAGCCTTATTGTTGACACACGAAAGCAATGAGTGAAGCACATGTGAGTGACATTGACACGTTAATGACACATTCTCAACAAGCAGCAATAGTCTGGGTCTGATCAGCTGTGTACTATAACATACAGAGGTCATTAATAAGGTGCAGGGAATTAGGTCAAAGACTGAGCTTTTTAGACCACCAGTTGTACATTGGATGCCATTGCCAAAATGTCTGATGTAGTTGTCAGCATTGTCATTTGATCACTAGGACAGAAATTAGCAGGTCCTTTGGTAGATATGGATTTGATTGTATAGTAATCAATTTCAACAAGCAGGTGAAGATCAATTGTACCAACTCACCTTTATTGATTGACACAGACGAGTCGCCTGTGTTGATTGACAACGAGAGGGTGGACTTCTATCATACCGTTATCATAACAATGGCCAAAGCTAAGTGCTCAATCGTTAGAAGACATCTTTGTAATGATATGTTTGTAATAATGACACTGTCATTAACAACAGATCATGCCGTAAGCATCTAGTGACTGTGCTGTGTGGAGACCATTCTGGAGCAGTACCAGTCCTAGAAAATGACACAATCGTAGGGATCTTGTTGTGTATGAGATCAGTAGTTGTCAGTCAATGTAGATCATGTCATGAGTAATCTGATGTAATATATGCTAAAAGAGGTTGATTGGCCAGTAGAGGAGTAGCTGAGTTGAGAATGATTGTGAATATCTAATACAGAAGAGTTGAAGCCCAACCCTTTTCAGTAATTCATCAGTTGTACCAGAAATAAAACTTAATATTTATTGATTTATGATCACTTTTATTATGCCCGAATGCTGTACAAAACAAATAAAATATTATGACTTGCATCTTAGTTATAACTAATATTAATTGAAAATGAAATGTTTTTTTAACTGAATTGTAAGATGTCACATTAGCTTATGCAGCTAAGCAGGAAGATCTCTGATTGTTTGGGTTTTTACTGGACATCTTGGATCGATTGCTTAGAATACAATACAATACAACTGCCTTTGATATCACCCTTTATCCTAAGTTTCCCAGAGCTCAGAAGTGCACACACATCAGCAGTTATAAGGCACGGCAATTATATGCAAAGGACTTTCACTATGTTCCTGCAAAGTAACTGCTTCGGACGAGTGTCGAACCTGTACTCTCCGCATTACAGACCAGCCACTCTGACCAATGGGTCACCAACGAATGTTCGACTAGGGTTTTCCTTTTGAAGTACTTATAGCCATTGAGTTATGCTTTCTGCATTATGAAAATTATATTCGATTAGATCATTTGCCTTGTTCGTTACTGGCCTGGGCATTTAATGTGGCCAATGAGGGTGCTTGGTAAACCTAGACACAGTAGGGTCTTTTTTGCTCTGTTTGCATGTGGGACTAACAAGTATACAAATAACAATGTACCAGTTATTCATAAAATTATAAAACCGGGACCATCAAATGTTTGATAAAAATAGGAGAAATTATTTAACCAATTATTTGAGGAGCATTTCAGTCTAAGTCAGCATTTAGTATATATTGAGGTCACTGCATTTATCTGTAATCTATTCAATTTGTCTGGAGCCAAATGATCTCATCAACAATTTCACTTGATGCAATTTGTATTCGACCATTCATTGTCGATTAGCATCACGTTGATAAATGGCACGACCTGTAAACTGACATGTGGTCCTGGATGGTGTGTGTGTTCTTTTGATGCCTGGTAGCAAATGATTCCTTTTTGTTTGTTTGCCCCAGTGAGTAATCTGTTGCACTTTACTGCACTCGAGTTTGAACTGTGGCGAAATTTCACAGTAGGAGCTTATGATTATGACTAACTCCCATGTTTAACGAGTTGAATTTAAAGCAAGCCAAATGGTTAAAGATAGAAATCATGCGTGTTCGTGTTGCAGGAAATTCCCGAGAATGGTGCTGATGTTGCCCACCTTGGGCAGGTCCATGGACCCGTTATGACTGCAGGTGTTGACCTGCGTTACACCTACAATAAACTCTGGAGCTTCGCAAAGCATGACTGGAACGGCAAGTGGAACCAGGACCCAGAGCCAGACCGGAAACACATCGGGATACTTGAGTTGCTGCATACGCTTAAAGTCTTCGGCTGGCGTCTGCCTGTACTTGATTTGAAAGTCACTGCAAAACAGGTGAAACAAAATCTGTGTGGTTTTTAAAGTGTTATAAAAGTCTTGTCACTGTTTGATGGTGGGGCGAAAATCAACAGCATGAAAACAATTTTTGTCAGAGATTTTTTCATTTGTTTCTATCACAGTGAATATCTTGAGATGATGGGTGAAATCTGCACTTTCTCTTGACCTTTATGAGTGCATCTGGTTCCTTTTGTGTCTGTCCGTTCTCCTCTTACCTATAACTCCTGCAGAGCAGCATCTTCAAACTCCTCCTCTTGCCCTTTATGCTGTTGTAGGCCTACCCATGGATATATTACTTAATTTTCTTTCCATATTTGTACAATACATTGTTATATAATTTTTATTTCAGATTTAATACTGTTCTTTGATTTGTTTATTAGTTTTAAGTAACTGGATTCTATCTCTTTATGTCTTAAGTTCTGTCTACAGATAATTTCTGTGTGACTATTTTAGTTGTTTATGATTTGTTGTGGTTTCTGTATATAGACCTGTTTATGTTAATTTATGGTTTCTGTATGCCTCTTTCTGTTTGTGGTTGGCAGCTGATTTGTGCTTGTGATTTGTGTATCCTACAAAACTTGCTAAGCTGAGCTGTGGATAATAGCCTAAGCATTTTCAATGACTGATATTAGTCCACAGACTGTTAATAGTGTTTATTGAACAATTTTTTAAACCACTTAACCAGTTGTGTTGACCAACTTTATGTGCACATGCTACAATGAAAATGGTTTTTCATAGAGACACCAGTACTGATAGTTGCCACTGGTATTTTACTAAGCATTCAATTACAATGAACACCACATGGATAAAGCATTTGACCAGGCATACAACATAATTTTATATGACGTTAACAGAGAACAAGACTTAGTACAACTCACTCGATGCTCTCACGTTGATCCAGAAAGTGGCCTTTCCGCTAAGGCCATGAATAATGATTTTGGCTTTCAGTATGCTGCAAACTGTTATATGCTGTATGCTATAATAAAGTCTAACTGATGCATTGGGTATAGACAGGTTGAATTTTTACGTGTATTTTCCTGCCAAATGGTATTTTATACTTTTATTAAAAATTGCATTAATTTTCAACTAATATCCAGAAATGTTTGGCCTGACTTACTTAAGATAAAGAACTTGTGGTAAATGTTCTGACACTCAATCCCAATAGAGGTCTCTTTTCTCTGTCTTGGTCAAATATAGACAAGATATTTCACTATTACAGTGAGTATCCACGCAAATAGAACATTATATAGTACACATGCACTTCCATAAGCTGCATAAATCTAATTCAGACATTCCATAATTCTATAGACTTTATCAGCTGCAGTTGTTGTAGCAAAAAGGATCAATATGCTCAGAACTGGAAAGTCCCAATGTTATGTCATGTCACTAGTTTTTGGGCAATAATCTGGAGCAAGATATTTTCACTTCTTGTTGGCATAACAAGTTGATTTGTTAACTTTTAGTCATGAAGGAAAATTGATGAATGACTATGTCAGCAAAATAAAAAATGATTTTGGAGGTCTAGAGTGTCATATTTTCAAAGAGAAGCAGAATTTAAATTAGGGCAACATCTATGTTTAAGAGTGAAATGTGTACACGGAGATTTGGCGAGTAACTTGCTCTAACATAGATTCTTTGGTAGCAAACTAAACAATCTTGTTTCAAACTGACTCTCGTTAACCCTTTAACGATGATTGTACTAAAGTGCTGCTCAGTTCTTATTCACATATAAACTGCAAATCTATCAGTTCTACTGCAGTATGTGGATGAGTGTTTGTTCCATGATGAGTAAAAGTAGTCAGTCTAATGTTTATTATGTGAAAAAAAGAAACTTGAAGTATTTACCATTTATATACAACCAGTACTGCAATAAAATAAGAAGCAGATTTTTATCGCTTTTCCGAAAAAATCGTTTCACATACTACTTTCTTATATCTTTTGACGTGCATTCTGTAAATTGATGTAAGTTTTTACTTAAATCTTAAATAAATAATTAGAATAATATGATGTTTATTTGGTGACAGATTGGACCTGGCCTGGTGTATCTGGAGTTTGATAGTCCTATGTTTGGTCGTGGAGCCTTCCTTCAAACCCTGACCCCTGTTGAACCACTCACTCAGAGGATGATACATCACGTCTACATCAACAACTATGTTCCCACTTTCATCGCAAAGTTCTTCCTTTACTCTGAAGCACTTATGGTAAGAGTTCATTTCAGTGATGTGCGATAAATCTCAAATTAGATGCAGTATGAAATGCACACAGGTGGCTAGGCATGAGATAGTTGCCAGAAAACATTTCTGGCCTTGTTAAAACTTTAGCTTACTGCCTTGCATGCATAATAAGTTCTATCATCTTATTATGAACTGCAGGCAACATTTTAGCCATCTCCTTGAAATAGCCTTACCCTGGATATGCAGAGCCTTCTGGGCAGGGATGCAAACATATTATGTACCTGTCACCCACAACTGAGATCAGTTCTCTTTTGCCTGGACTAGACTGAGAGCGTGTACCAAGAACACATCAACAGCGGATGCTGTTAAGAAGATACTTATAATGATTGAATGATAATTTAAACATTTTTTAATTTAGGTTGAACGGGATATTATGATTTGGAACAACAAAAGATACATGGCGAAGCCAGTGTTCGTTAAGTCAAAAGAAGATGCCTTGGTTGCCCGTCATCGACGGTGGTATACGCAGTTCTACACGGAGAACAGCCCACGAATCAAGTTTCAGTCGGATTCAATGGAGTGGTGAAAACAAGCAACAATGCAGAGTCAAGTTTGGAGATTAGTATTTGAAATGGCCAAATTGTGAAACAGATTGTGTGCGTGTCAGGCTTTCAGATGTTCATCTCTTTGTGATAATTTGCGAGCTTTTTCATCTTTTGCTAACATTCCAAACAAGAATTTGGCCATTTTTTTGCTTCAGATGCAGGTTCAGTCTGTTTGCGGATGAACACATCTTAAGAGAGCTGATAACGGTTCTTCCAAGGAAAAATTACAAAAGGAAAATGTTGTGTACTATAATATATTAGTATGTTTTTATTTGTTCACAAATTCTGATGTGCAGCACTTATCAAAATGACACTTTTTCTTAAAGCTAATTTAAATTTATCACAGTTTTGAGCAGGGCTATTAACAATACTGGGAAAAAGTATTGCGATACCAACACCAATACTTTTTCTTAAAAGTATTGCAATACAAATACTTTCACCAATACTTTTCGACGAGCAAGTTTCCTGTTTATTCACACAAAACATGTGCTAAAGAAAAAGGAGTATAATTAAAATATTATTTTTACATTAAAAAAATCGGTATAATTACAAATATTATTTTCACATATCAAAGATCAGTGTAATTACAATAATAATAATTTTTACATTAAAAAATCAGAATAACTACAATTTTTATCAAAATTATCATTTTAAAACATTAGCGCATATTCACACCATAAATCGTAGATTGCAAGATCGGAGGTTGCAACAAGAGACAATATTCTGAGCGTGATGATTTATTGCTCACCATTTCTTTATTGCAAATATTTAAGGTGGAAGAGAAATATTATAATTTTTTATTACGGTGAAAAAAAGTATTGGTATCACGTATCGATGACTGGCTAAAAAGAAGTATCGCGATACAAACGCGATACTGACCAAATGAAACTATCGCGATACACGCTGCGATACTGCAAAAAGATCGCCGATGCCAAAGTATCGCGATACTTTATCGCAATATTAACAGCCCTGGTTTTGAGCCATCTGCTGCTTTTCAATATTTAAAACTAGTTAAGATGACTTGAGCATTGTTATTAGCTGTGATAGTAATAAGGTAACCGTCATGTTTTCTCTTGTTAGCATAGCCTTTGTGAATAAATTTATTCCTATTTGTTTGATATTGCAGACTTACAGATTCTTAGGCTGGTTATCAAGGGAACTAGAAATTCCGTTTAAGTTTTTCAAAATTAGCAGATGCACTTGAACCATTTTGTTGTTCGCAGTTGTGTTTTAGAATGAAGTTGGGATGTGAACGTAACATACATTTTGTTTAAAGTTAAAGAAGTTTCCTATGGGTACTATCCACATTATCAGTCTGTTGTCCTTCAAGTTCTATATTTTTAGGTAAAATGTTCTCTGTCATCAGCTATCTGTATCCATAAAAAACTATTTATATAGTGCAACAAGTTAACAAAGATCTTAACAACTTGGCTTCATAACAGCTTTGAAATGTGCTATGTGAGAAAGAAGATTGAACAACGCTTCTTGAACAGTCTGTAGTGGAAGAATATGTAATAATCCTGTGGAAGAATACTTAAAAGGTCCTATTATTATTTCAACATTTTACATGCCCAAGATAGCTATGCAATGTTGAGTGCTTGGCGAATTAGTAAACATGTGATTTTTGCAGTTAAAGTGCACAACTAAATTTAATGAATATGGAACCAGAACAGAGCTGTATAAATGGTTTTACTTTTTTTTATTGTTCGTGTTGTTTTTAATTTGTTAATTAACTTTACCTTTAGTTTAATTGATTTTTAACTGCAGAAAAGCTATTAGGCTTACATTAATTTTTATATATTGATAACTGTGCCATCAAGTACATGCTTTGAATGAATATCAAAGTGGTACATGCCGATTCCAGATTCTATTTGAAATTGAACCCTATATTTCTGATTCCATTCGAGTTTCGATTCATCTGAAAGTTTTTATTTTCCAGGTCCCTAGGTTACTTAGGTCAGACGGGTGGCCACCTGGATTGGGAGAACAACCCCCACTCTGGCCGACTTATATTATTCTAAATCGACTACCACCCCAGTTTATGTCCAACACGCATGTCAAAAACCTCCACTTGTGAAGTTTGATGGACATCATTCTCCAAACTCCATAAATGGTGGACTCAACTGGGTTTGACAGACCAATTAAGTCTTATTCTTAAATATATTATCTTCGTCTAATGATATTTTCAAACTGACACAGGGAAGTTAGGTACAAAATGTCCGTGTTCTTAGTTTGCGGCTCGATCATCGGGAGTCGTGACAGGTACGGGTACTATTTACACTTAGGTGGAGATTTAAAGAGACCTGTCGTCAATTAGTGGCGGCGCTGCATGGACGCAAAATACGCAATTGCGTCCCAAAAAAGGAAAAAATATAAAAATATATTTCAACAGCAATTTTTAAAGAAATTACAGGTCTTAGTGGACTATACAATAAATTTACAATATAAAATTAAAAATGTCATGTTATATCTGTCAATGTTCTTTAAATGAACAACATCTTGTGCGGAACACGTGTAGGCCTATTGCCGCCATTGCTTACCAAATTTTCAAGGGCTGGCTATTGCGTGCCAAATTTTCACGGCCAGCGCCGCCACTATCATCGATTGCTTTAAATTGATAGAGAATCCTGGAAATAAAACTTCTGTCGCCTTTAACTGGGAGGTGAAACGGATGTGGTTTGTTCTACAAAATTTGGATACCGTTGCAGCAAACAAGCCTAGTGGTTGTAGGCGGCAGGCCTATACGAGAATTTCCATAGGGCACACAACATGAGAGTGTCATGCAGAAAGATATACTATCTTTTGTAGCTCTAATACCTATATATTCATCCGGTAAAATTGGATGCATTGAAGCCTGCTGAATTTGAAATCTGAGAAACGAGGCTAAGCCAGCTGAATACAGTTCTTTGTAGATAATTATAGTTATATTTGTCATTCTTTAAACACAGACGTGGGACTTTTTTAAATGTTAATGATGTTGGAAAGAAAAGTAGAAGGGTAGAGAGATTGGAGACAGTACTATTGTGTCTCTTTTGTGTGTGAGTGTGGAAAAAAGAATAATGCAGTGTTTTTTATTTCCCTTGACAAACGCATTTGGCCTACAGCGTTTACCCCACCAATCAATCACTTGCTGGTCAGTGAAACTCGGAACCGACATTTGTCCCCCCTCGAACATAAGCCCCCGGACAGCTCTGACATTTTCGTCATGTTTCAAAACATAATAATTATTAATTATGTTTAAAGTGTGTTTAGAAACGCAACATTCTCACAAACTAAATAGGCCCTAAAGCGCCTAAATCAGTTTGAATAAGCCTGCCGAAAATGGCCACTGCAGCGCTTGGTTAAAATACGCCACATTATATGTAACCGCGTGTAACTCTTGCTAATGAGTTTACAGTCAATACCCTATAATGGTACGCAGGGGTGCAAAAAACAAGATTTAAAAAAATCAAAAGTTTGTTTTTTGGTTTTATGGCTTTTAGTTTCCTCTGGACTTTGTTACAACAGTTTTGTTATGAAAAGCATAAAATAGAGCATGAAAAGGGGCTCCAACTAGTTTCTATAATTAATTTTGCTTAATTTCGGACTGAATAATACACAATTAGTAATATAATATTAATATTAGTAAATTGCATAAAAATATGTTAAAAAAACAAAATTTGCCATTTTCGTATCTTTGTTTTTTTTGTAAAAAACACAAATAACCAAAAAACCAACATGTTTGTAGCTCTGATGATACGTCCAGTCACTTACTAGGCTAATAAAGTGATTGTGATCGTCTAGTTTAAGTTTCTGCGTAGTTAGTATTGTTGATTATGAACTGACCGTGACTGTCCGTGACCGTGACCGTGACCGTGACTACTACAGAAGAAGCCACTCCTCTTCCTGAGAAGGAGAGAAGAGTAGGGAGTCAAAACTCATGCTGACATTACCGCAACTTAATGCACATAGGCCTATCAAATGGATTGTACGCTCTGCCTAAAGATGCCCGTGTAAGTCAAGAAGCTGTCAGTGTTGGGCACGAGACCAAAACCTCAAGACCGAGACCAAGACCGAGAGGTCCAAGACCAAGACCGGGTGGTCCGAGACCAAGACCGAGGGTCCGTGACCAAGACCAAGACCGATGCTCGTTTTAGTAAACAATTCAATCTATTAAGACGCTAAAACGGAATACCACGCTTAAAACAGTAATTTTTTACTGAAGATTATTAATCTTAATAATGGTCCAGAAACAGTTTTACCGGTCAGTCTGAACTTTTGCGGGTTCACCCTTGGCTTTGGCCGGAGAATATCACACTATAAATTACTTACAGTATGCGATTTAAATACTAGATACTTCAAGTCAAGTAGATGAACGTTCCGTTTGAATGTTGTAAGCCTGTACTCGGAATTGTTGGTTAATAGTGACTAAACGAGGCTGACCACATAATTATTAAATTGTTCCAGAACCTTGAAATTTGTGAAAGCAAATTTTGAAATGGCTTGTTCCGTTGCAAATGTATTTTTCGCCCACTGTAACATGTATATATATATATATTTATATATAGTCTAATGGTGTCTCTAATCGAAAATAACCGACAAATATAAAAGAAATTGCTTTGATACGGCAATTGACCAAGAACGCTAACCTAAGACGAAGACCAATCCCAAAACCGTTCTTTTAGGACCAAGACCGACGCATCCGAGACCAAGACCAAGACCGAAGCCTTCGAGACCAAGACCGAAGCCTAATGACGCCCTGGAATAAGTGCAGCAGGCTGCAGCTGGCCAGCGCCTCGCGAAGTGACGTCACAAGTTGCCGCCCGAGAAATGTTATAAATTGAAATGAGCTTGTGTATTGCCGCGTCGCTGACGTCAGTGCCCAGTCATCGGAAGGTAGTCAATACCAGAGCTAATGTTGCGTGTGTGTATCGGCTGTGGTAGTCCTATCTGTAGTTCTGTATACCTGAAATCAGTAGAGAATCAAGTTTAAGTGCAGGGGCTCAGACAGGTAATAAAGAGTGGGGGGTCAAGAATAAAAAAAAATTGGGGTTTTGACCCCCCACTTTTACAAGGAGGACCCCCAGCATAGGGTCAAAGGGGGACGGGGTCAAAGTACAGCTTGAAGCAACTAACAAAACAAATGATGTTACAGAATGTATTGCATTGAAGTGCTAACTTGATCTGTACTATAATAATTTATTGTACATTGATGCCAGTGACTCGTTACTACTGTAAACTACTAATGTCCCACTAAGGAGCCGCAAATGCATGTCAGATTGTTGTTGACAGTCTTAGTTAGCAGTTATGGGCATAGAGAGAGACAACTATCAACCTGGACCTGTGTACAAAGTCTAAAATGCCCCATACATCGCAACCCGTGACTCAACGCCGGCCACAAACATGTTACCAATCATTGGTAACATTTTTTCAAAATGAATTGCTTTGTTGTGCTGTTTGGCCTACAACTTATCGTTCAACTGTGACATAATGGATCAAAAAAACACGCAGACAGTTCAACTGTCTGCGTGTTTTTTTGACCCATTATGTTATCTATTCCAGCTTTAAATTGACAGTGAAAGCATGTTGAAAGTAATGCTTCAGTCTCAACACTCAATCAAACAAGCACAACAAAAAGTGGGGGGTCAAACACAGTGGTTTGACCCCCTGATCAAAAAAGTGGGGGGTCCGTTGACCCCCTTGACCCCCTGGAATCGGAGCCACTGTTTAAGTGTAAGTAATAGGTCGATATTTGAAGGTCGAAGAATTACTGAATTGAATAAGAAGTATTGCGTCGTCTATACCCGTAGATACGTACAATTTGGTCCTTCTCTGTATGAGGAAGTGGTGCTACGTCGAGCTAGAGAATAATAGTAGGTCGACATATCAGGCACGTAGAGTTGCTGGATTAGTTTCTGTGGAATTCTTTAATACCCTGGATTATAACGTTTGGATTGTAACGTTTGGATTAACGGTTGAAAAGTTTGTCCGTGACAGCCAGGATTTTGTGAGGTAAGTCTTTGCTATAGTGTTTCTAAGAGTACTGTATTGAGCTATACAGGTGGGCCATTAAAAAGCAACCTCTGCTGTTTCCCAAGCATAGCTCCCACACGTGATAATCAAAGCGGGGTGAAATTCGAAGAGCAAATGGTCCATTGCATCGGCGATAATCTGTCCAGGGACACGGCGAAAGGCGGTGAAGTTAAGATCCTCCTTGACAATTTAAAAAATATTTTATTTTGTAATATACCCGTGGTTGTCGTAGCATATCTGAAACAAGTGAAACAGGAGGACCACTTAGGGAATGAACAGATGACATCGAAGAATGACAATGGGGTGGAACAAATAATAATGGGCCTGGCCTGTTTTGCCAGTTAAAAATATGCCTAATAACTAAGCGATGCCAGACGTGCGGCTGATGTTCAACTCTGCTGAAATCCGCAAAGTACTGAGAATATTTCTGATACATGTAGCCTTCCTGCGAGCAAATAATTTTCTCAACACGCTCGATATTTAGAGTGCGGACAGATTTCGACCTTCCGCTGCCCTTGCGACGTTCCACCGTGACCGTTATATGTGGAAAAATATTTCATTAACGCGGCGGCATACTTTTAGGGTGATCAGATGCCAGTGTTTGTCGGGATAAGTTTTGACTATAGCCTTAGTTACAGGACCATGCTCATGAAGTGTCTACACACGCGTTGTATCTGTCATTGACATGCTGTCTATTTTTATTTTGTTACACATACTGTCATAAAATGATTAATCGGGAAATTTTTTATTTACCAGCGTGATCGACTGCTTGCAAGATGACGTCTAATTGATGTCCGTATGCGCTGATTTCTCCGTTTCTTTTGTCAATAACAATAATAATTATGAAGTTTGTTTTCTAACAATTACTTTACATATGACTTCATAAAATGTAATCGTTTTTTGTAACTTATCCTGCGCTAAATATTTTGTCACCATAGGAAAACCGTGGTTGCACAACTTGTACTCATTTAAAGAGATATATAACTTTTGTTCTGTTTGAAATATTTCATTGAAATTTGGCCGTCATATGCAAATATGAATTAGTTTTACGCCAGGAGTTTACTTTTTAATGGCCCACCCTGTATGTAAATTAACCAACGTCGGTCTGCATTACTATTACCTGATACTAAATTTTAAGTCTTACTTCCAGTAATTAGCGATTTTAACGAATAATACTTAATTTAAAAAATAGCTGCATCAACAGATTCATTACATTAATTTGCGAGTTAAGAGTAGCATTATATAAATGAACTGGCGACTATGGCGTTATCTAGTGATAAAATAAAATAAATATCGACAAGTCTACAACAGCCAAAATAACTGCAGCTCAATGGAGCTACATGTGAATAATAATAATCTTTGAATAAGATTAAAAAGTATATTACAAGTTTTTGCTAATTAAAATAGGCTTCACCGTCTGGATAATTTTCAACAATTTCATGACTATTTTTAAGGAAAATATATGATCTGTTCAGTAGGTATAGCAGTCCTCAAAAAAGGTGGGGCATTCTAAAACAACATCTCTCAGTCTCAATCCCTGGAAATTCTAGAAATTCTAAAAACTAGATGATTTTGCTTGCATTGAAAGTGTTAGACCAGTTGCACAGGCATTTGAATGCAATCAGCAGTGGCTTGAATGAACTTCAGCCACTTCATTTAATCTAAGACTGAACTTTAGGGCATCAAAAGTTACTTTTCAAAATTTGAATGCATTTTTATGTCATCTGCATTGATGAAGATATGTAGACACTTAATACACTGTTGTAACAAGATTAAATACTTGACATCAACTCCCTTGTAAGCATTTGCAGTGCTTCACAAACACCCATTTCTCGCGTATGGATTATAGCATAGACCTAGCCCACATTCTCCCACATTCATTTCTGACCGCCGATAAACATTTCAGCGCCAAAGTGGAGAAGAACCAACCGAGTAGATTAGAACTTTAAAAAAATAATAATAATTGCAAATTTTCATTGAACATAGACGCAACGGTGCGTTTTTTGTGACCCGCCTGTAGGCGCTAGAGAGAGAGAGAGACAGACAGACAGACAGACAGACAGAGACAGAGAGAGAGAGAGAGAGAGAGAGAAAGAGAGAACGAACGAACGAATGGTTCCTTGTCTATAAATGGAAGGTTCGATAGTCCGAAGATTGCATAGTATCCGGTCGATAGGTGATAAGATTGCGGTTTGAACAGTTGCTGGATTGACGAAAAGAATTAGACCCCTATCTTTGGCTATAGAAGATGGATTGCACAATTTTATACATTCATCCAGCTTACATTTAGGCATGATTCTTTTCATATCAATCCAGCTCCCAGCTTTACAAAATCTTCTCATCAATTAATCCAGCTTCTAGGTTAATAAATGTTGGAGTAGGCCTATAGAATCTTCGGACTATCGAACCTTCGGATTATCGAGCGGACACCGAGCAAGTGCCCACGGGCTCGGAGCATTTTAGAGGCCACTAAGCCTACCGGGCCAGCAATAAATTGAGTTATGAAAGATATTATCATCAGTTATAGGCTACAAATTTTCTGATTTATCGTGATAAATATAACTGAAATTTAGGCTAACTAAGACCATTTTGGACTTCAAGCATCTCACTAAATTTATAACCGTGCCTATCAGTTTTTTCCTATCAATCGAACTTCTAGAACTCCCGTCTAAGAGGCCCGTAACAAACAATTTAGGCCTATATGGCGCAATCTAACGGTCAACTAATCGTGGTGCCTCTGCGCTGTCCCATAGGCCTATACTATGGCAGCGTTTCCCAAACTGTTCCGTGAAACCCTAGGGCTCCGTGAGGTGAAGACAAGGGGTCTGCCGAAAATTTTCAGTGTAAACAAGCAGAAGTGTTATCTCTTTTGGGACGCAATTGCGTATTTTGCGTCCATGCAGCGCCGCCACTAGTTGTAAATGTATGTAAATCAAAGTAAAGGAGCTGTGTTTTATTAAATTTAATAATTATTAAGGACCTAGAATGAAATTTAGGCCAACTCTGTCAAATTTAAGCACTGCTTAGAATTAAGTGTGCTTCAGCAGTTGTATAAAAACTTATCTGTAAACATGGACAGTGTATTTTTAAATAAAATGCCGGAGTTTTAAATGTAAATTAAAGCAACGGAGTTGTATTTTAATTAAAATATTTAAAAACTAAAATGAAATTTTAGTCCAACTCTGAGTAGGTATAAACCGCGCTATCTGGGACAATTGACCCTAACGTAGCTCAAAATCACCCACCTAATAGGTTACGAAACGTATTTTTAGCCTATAACCAGGTTAAAAATAACCAATTCCTACACAAACCTAAGCTCCTAGGTCAAACATCAACCAACAGACTAAGAAAAACGCCAGGAAATTTCCAATAGTTTCGATGCTGAGCTACAATTCATGCACAAACCAAAGCCCCTTGTCAAAACGTCCGAGAATAGGTCAAAAGTCACGGGAATTTCCAATAGTTTCGATGATGAGTCAGCAGTTTCGATGATGAGTCATTGTTCAACAAACAAACAAAAATTCTCTCATATATAAAATGGATGAAAATATTTTCTCACTTCGACTTAAAGGAATGCCACTCCAGTATAAAATGGAATACTCGAAGCAGACTGTGATCGAACTAAGAAAAATTTGCGAAACAGAAAGATATGGATGGTTATATGAGACTACGTAAAGCGGATTTGATTGCTAAAATTGAAGCTAATGTGTCTCAAACACTCATCCCCTCGCATTTTGCACCGATCTCATCCAATGCGAGTTTGCTGAACGCACCCGTTCCCGAGATTGGAATCCCAACACTCGCTCCCGTACCGGTCTCGGCGATACGAAAAGTCCTTGATAATACAAAGTCCGAGATTTATACGTTCGCAAAGTGGATTGAAGGGTACATACCTGAAGAACCAAAGAGAAAGGTGAACAAGAAGATAGAAGCACTGAAAGCTAAAGTAAATTCTATATTCAGTAAAATTCTTATGAAAACACGCGAAATAAAAGAGACAGCCGCAGTTATCAAGGGCTTTACGAAACAATACACGGTCGAAGGCGCAAACGGAATTGACGCCACATCTTTTCTCAAAGCGGCTCAACCACAACTGGAAGACCTTTTGTCTAGAAATCGACAGACTAAGGTCAACTTTGTCCTCACCTGCACAATGGAGCGTGTTGATACGAAATCCGGACAAGTAGATACCGAGGATTTTCCATTCGTTTCAAAAACTGAGGTGATTTTAGACTACACCGACACGAGCGAAATTTATAACAACGCGAAAGATAAAATGTTAGAATCAATGGATGCCTTCCAGATGCGTGGTAGTAACTGGAAACTTAGAGCGGTTCAAAGATTAGAAATCAACACGGTCGTTTATAAACCGCTGAAGGGTAGTTCTTACATTCCACTACCGAAATGTCTAGCGAGTAAAAAGGCTATTGTTAATATGAAGACGAAGACGAAGAATGTTTCAAGTGGTGTGTAACGAAAGCTTTAAACCCCGTTGAGGAATATGTATGTATGTATGTATGTATGTATGTATGTATGTATGTATGTATGTATGTCTGTATGCATGCATGTATGTATGTATGTATGTATGTATGTATGTCTGTATGCATGTATGTATGTATGTATGTATGTATGTACGTACGTATGTAAGTATGTATGTATGTATGTACGTATGTAAGTATGTATGTATGTATGTATGTATGTACGTTTGTAAGTAAGTAAGTATGTATGTATGTATGTATGTATGCATGTACGTATGTAAGTATGTATGTATGTATGTGTGTATGTATGTATGTTTGTATGTATGTATATATGTATGTATGTATGTGTGTATGTATGTATGTATGTATGTATGTATGTATGTATGTATGCATGTATTGTATGTTTGTATGTATGTATATATGTATGTATGTATGTGTGTATGTATGTATGTATGTATGTATGTATGTATGCATGTAGGTGAGTATATGTTAAGTGTGTATTTGTATGCAAGCATTCAAGTATTAAGTATGTACATGGCTATTTATGTGCGCTAGTGTCTATATGTATTTATGTGTGTGTGCATGTATGTATGCATGAAATCACTTAATATAGGCTATTATATAGCGCCTTTTAAATCCGCTGCCTCACAAAGCCGCCGCAAGCATGACCATCTGACTCGCCCAGATATTTAGTTACATTGTAAGACACTCTTGAATCCAGAACGAAGCTCGGTGCAATGGCACGTAAGCATAGCGGAAAACTGTTCCTAGAGACAGACTCAACACATCAAAAGATACAATTGACTCCAGTTTATATACAGCCACGCACAACCTGTATATCTCCACAACACAACCTGAACACAATGATCACTAACCTATTATTGACTTGAGACAGGAACAAATAACATCCAGAAGGAGAATTATAGCCTATTTTATTCTTGGTTATTGTTGATAAGGTTCATCTCTTGTAACGTGTTACTTTTTATAATAGCCGTCGTCGTCTTACGCAGTTTCTTCTGGCGCCTGTTGATTTGCTAGAGGCGAGTTTTATGCCTGATTGGAGATGGGAAGGATACTGTAGCTGGTCACGGTTGGACTTTGGTTTTGTTTTATCCGAGGTTGTGGTGTGTTAGTAGTTATTTGTGAGTAAGTGGTCCCATTGGACACTGTGTGGAATAAATCCCTGTCAGTCGGGTTGGTCGATGGGAATCTTGTGTGTTTTTGATCCCCGTCAACTAATTAATCTGGTTTTGCAGATGACGTGTTTAAAGCTCCTGGTTCAGTATACGTAGGGCCTCGAGTGGTGTACACCATTGCAATCTTGTATACTGTCGTTAACTTTGTGTTGTTTATTTATCGTAGCTATGGAGATGAGACGGGAAAAGATGAATACCAGATCAGAAGGAAGAAGACTTCACGAAGAGTCAATGAAAACACACGAATCAAATCAATGAACAAAGTCAACATGAAATCGAGGACTGGCATTTATGTGGACAAACCAGAGATACATTGTAGCTTAGCAAAAACGACAGTTCTCTGAATGATTGAATGAGTGAATGAATGAAAGGATGGATGGATGGATGGATGAATGTATATTAATAATACTGGAACTTTAGAAAATATATCAATGATAACATTTTTGTTAGATTAGCATGTAACAGTATACTTATGATAGTTTTAAAATTTTAACTTGCATTAAAAATCAATTTGTCTATTGAAAATTGTGTTAGATTGTCTTCATTTTAGTCAACATTTCATTGTATCTAAATATCGACCATTTGTGTGTGTGATATACTTTGTAAAATGATACAATCTCCCTCCTGAATTTCACACACTGATTATAATCGTTATAATTATATTATTGTTATCAGGATTGATCTTAATGCAGTAGTCTATAGCCCGTTTTAGTCTGAAATTGGTGTTGAGCGTCAACATTATCGTCAGTGTGATGCAATAGAACTAGAATCCAAATTAAGACTAGGGAATGTTGATAACCACTTTAAAGAAGTGTTAAACAGATCGATAGATGCCATGATCCCGATAGACCCGGATCATCATCTCCACCGTCACCAAGAGGTATGTTTGATCACGATCTCAGTCATTGAACAGCTGCCATCTATCTAGTTTAATTAAAACGATGAGCAGTAGGCTTATGCTACGCCTTTGCTCACGTTTCGCTCTATTTAATCGGAATCGCATTTGGCAAAATATTAAAGCGCTACTTTGAAGCTGAACGCAGGGAACCAGATTATTATTATTATTCGCCCCTTCCTTTTTTCCTTTCCTTCCCAGCAGGCGATGGTATCCACCAGGCTTTTAGCTGATTTAGAAACTCATACAGCATGCACAGAAAATCTATCTATTGGAGCCAAATTGGAAATTACTGGGTAGAGTAGGCCTACGTATAAGGGATACAGATTTGTAGAAAGTCAAGTGGACTCAAGTCTACGTTGTTATCTCGAGTCACCTTGGTCGACAATCATTGCTCTCTAGCCTGTGGAGATATGCTGGCGCATCGCCTCTGCAGATCTACAGGAGCCCATGGCTTCTTTTCATATATTGGCCCTTCGACCGTGCATCCTGTTGGAGTCTAGTCACCCATTACACTAGCATAGTCTACTGT
>OY365806.1:9801674-9841357 GCA_959347315.1 Bimastos eiseni
AATTCAGTTATTAATAGCTTGAGCCAGATTTTGTGAATAGAACATAGATGAAGTGGATGATGGAGTTGAGTTGAACACAATTAGGCTGTCTCTGTATCTGTGTCTGTCTCTGTCTTACATTTCGACTCTTTCAACCATGATGCCCCAGTGTTCCGTGGCCACATCGAGCATCATCTGCAATATCAAACATCAAATACACCTAAACCTATGCATCGAAATTATATCAATCAATTAATCAATCAATCGGTGCTTTGTTCTGTAATACTGCATAGAACATGATACACATTTTTCAAGTAATCGCAAACAGCTGCCGATTACCGAGGGTGACCCGATTAGGGACTGTATAGCCCCGCTAGTTAGGGCCACCCCACAACAACTAGTACTACTCTAGATTATGATGGCTCACATAGCATGTATGTATCATGTGTATCATGTGTATCATGTGTATCATGTATATGTGTATATGAAACCTGTTGAATACTAATAGGGCGCCATTCAAGAACCTCACTAAGGCACTTAAGTAAAGTACTATTCTATAGCTTTCAGCCATGAACGCTGCATATAATTATAATCTAATAATAGACACTACCATAATATCTAAGTTCATATGCATTTCGTAATTGTAAATTAAGTATGTCATATGTGCATTAAGTATTGATTAAGTATTTTCACTTATATAGCTCTTGTTCAAGAAATCTTAAGATGTACTCCCTTGCCCTAACTACACAAACCCCGCTGGTGCTATATACAGGCAGAGACAGGAAGAGTAGCCAAGGTCGCAGATCGCATGGAAACTTGTTGTCTCTGAATGAAATGCTGACTATAACGAATTTTCTACTAGCATAATGCGGTAGTGTAAGTTGGGAAAACTGAAAGAGAAAAAGGATCTGCGATCAAGGAAGAATGACGCTACTGTCTAGGACTCTAGGGTATAAGATGGAGCTGTCAACTGGCCATCAGTCGACATCGATAAGTAGATTTATCTCGTATTTCCTCCTCCTAGAACATTCCTTCTCATGCCTGTTCCGGTGGTGCGGAGGGTGACGCGGTCCCCAACACACACAGACACACACACACAAACACGCACACACCTACGCCAACCTACACCTACACACACCTACATACACACAAGCAAACAAGCACACAAACAGACGCATACAAACACACAAACGCACAACTGCTCCGTCCTCTAGCTGATATCTCGACGAGTGCAGAGGTGGATTTAGCAATTTGCCGCCCAAAGACCAAGATTTCTATGCCGCCCCTCCCAAAATTGAAATTGCATACTGAAATCCACCAATTTTAACACGTTATGGTAGGAAGAGAAACCAGCATAAGTGAAAATAAATAGAAGTATTAACTTAGTGAGTGTGCTAGTTTAAACTGTAATAACTCCATGGTTTGGTTGAAACAAGTGAAAGAGGAGATCACAGGACGACTTAAGGAGCTGCAACAATGATGTTGGACTACAAGTATTGTCAAACTTGATAAAAGGCAGAAAGTGGTGGACTAGAGAATAGACAGAAAGCTGAGTCGTGGAAACGTTCTTTGAATTACCAAAAAAGGACACTCGAGTATTAGACATAAATTAGTTCAGAAGCTGAAAGGAAAACAAGATAGGAATTCCTCAGTTTGAAGTATTTTTGAATGCCAGTATACTACAATGTGTCCCGATGAAAAGTGGACCCCTAAGCGTTTGTCAGAAGCTGCTTGAAGATTAGACTTATATCAATAAAATTATACATGCAGTATCCCACATCATTTTCGAATAAATCTGCAGAATTTGACCTAAATTGGTGCAGCATAAGCAAAGCAATTGGATGATTAAAAATAGCTAGTAAAATTAAAAGTTTCCAGCATGGGTTCATTTCTCACACGTTGGCGACGTCATTATCGATGGCATACGTCACTTATTTTGGTGTAAAAGATCAAGAAAAATTGCATTTATAAAAGAAGATAAATTTTGATTAAATTATTGTGGCAAGAAAACGGTTATGGAGCAAACAGTCCGGTCCTCAATCCAGTTGACCATCAAATTTGGAGCGTGCTATCGTTCCCCATTCGTAGAGTCGATCATCTGAGGTGAGCCTGATTGAGGGGTGACAGTTATTTGACCACGTGATCATCGACCGGGCCATTAAACAGTGTCTTCCACGTCTGCAATCGTGTGTTGGTGAACAAGGAGGACATTTCGAACACCAGCTGTGATTAAACTTCACTCCTTACGGCTGTTGTAGAATCCCATGTTGGAAACTTACCCTTTTCGGTACTGCATTTCAAATGTTCATAACCTTGACAAAATCGTCAACATTTCCAAACTGAATTAAGATTTCGTGTTGCTATGCCCACTATTATTGTTGTGAAAATTTCAGTCAAATACTACAAGTTTTGACTGAGTTATGGCACTTTTGTTGGAATCTATTTTTCATCGGGACACGGTATATCATAACAGCTTACATGAGGAAGCTAGGACGGATGGACTAGGCCTACGAAGCGCTCCTGGTAAACTTGTTCTATCACCGATTAGGAATACACGTTTTATGAAACACCATAATTAATAAACCCTTACAATGTTGGCTTATGATTCTCGATTGTCGGCGGTTCGACCTTGACAATTATTATTGTGGATAACGCTGGATAGATACATGAAGTATTATAGGAATGATGCACGAAGGCGGCATGTGTGAACTAATTACATGTACAAGGAACCCATTGACCATATATATATATATATGGTCAATGGGTTATGTATATATATATATATACATCGCCATAGCGTTTAGTTAAGATATTATTAGATTATTTCGTACTGAGAAGGTGTTGCCTAATTCATATATCAGAGCCAAAAAGGTTTCTCCTCAACGGGGATTTTTAATTAGGCTTAATACAAGACAAACATGAAACAATAGATGTACGGGTTAAATGATGGTTGGCAGAAGAGGCTTGGAGGAAATAAAGAGGGATGGACGGACGGACGGAATGACCAGGAAGGACTGAAGGATCGACGTACGGATGGATGGAAAGACGGGAGAAACGAGAGAATGTGTTGATGGTGGTAATGGTTGATGATGACGACGGTGATGAGGCTTCAGAATCAGCAGAGGTGCTACTGTTGCTGCTTCTGCATTCAGAGAAGAAGTTGGTTATGAAATCGGAAGAAAGAGAGAGAAAAGGAGGGACGGAAAGAGGGAAAGAAGGAGGGAGGAAACGAGGAAGGAGGAAAGGAACTTTTGCTGACAGAAATAGAATGTCGAAGGTGCTTCCTAATTAGATTTCTTTGTTCTCTGTTCTCAATCAACGCATACAACGGACTCAAACGCGATTCATCACGTCACATTATAATGATACTTTTACATGCACAGTAGGCCTATTACACTTTACGCACTGTCCGGAAATAAAGGGAATCCTAATGATAATATGAAAATAAATAGCAAATATTCGTTGATTTTCAAATTATAAAATTGTTTTGGTCCAGACATATTTATCCACAAATATGTAAGTTATGAACGTCCTGGTAGAAAAGGTACGTTGTGATGTCGTTTAACAAAGTTAATAACGTCGTCATTGGATGACAGGCGCTATCATAATTCACGCACTACTAGACAAATAGGCTATGTCGAAAATAAAACGGTTTTAGAATTTAAAAAATCGACGATTATTTACTATTTATTTTTATTTTCATCACTAGGGGTCCCTTTATTTCCAGACATAGTGTATAGGCTACATACACGGGAACATGCATAGACCCCAATGTAGGCCTATACTTTGTTTATCCATAGGTAAAGGCATATGTACTGCACCGTCAAAATAATTTACGTCCTTGATCGATATATGGCACAGTGGACTATCGGTTAGAGCGGTCTGCCGGGAACACTCAGTGTACGCTGAGAGCGCGGGTTCGACCCTCGTCCGAGGCGTCACTGTGTAGGGACCTTGAGCAAGTCCTTCGCACACAATTGCTCTGCAGTACAACTGCAATTGCGCCCTAGAGGCGTGTGTATACACTTCTGAGCAAAAAAATGTTGGAAGAAGGACGGTGTCAAATTTCGGTAATAACCTATGTGTTTATCTATGTGCAAAGTGTACATCTGTTAGAATCATGTTTTTGCTCATTATAATAATAAATAAACTTATTACAGGTTAAGGCAAAAGATATAACGAATAATGAACGGTATTCATATTCGTTGTTCTCAATTGATGATAAGTAAATCCCTGCGTGACATTTATTTTCATTAGGCCTATTAATATTCTTGACGTGACCAGAGAGTAACTTAGGCCCATAATTTATTAATTGGTGAACTATTAATAGCACACCTTATAATCTGAGCATAGAGTGCAGCTATTATGACGACAAAAGCATTGATTAGTAATAGACGTATACCCAATGGAAATGCATACATATAGGCCTTGTAGGGCCTAGGCAATGTTTAGGCCCTATATGCACGTGTGTGCTAACACATATGTAGGCCCATATGTTAGGATGAGTATTCTTAGACATACGTGTAGGCCTATGTGGACGAACTGAATAATGTTTTATGCGTTGCCAATTATGCATGCGCGTATGTAGAAACAATTTTTTACTTAAAGAATTCATGAATCAGATGGTCATCAAAAATGCAACTATATATATATATATATATATATATATATATTCGTGTTTTTCGTTTACGTTGCGTGGTCTCTTACCATCCAGATTTCCTGAGGGCAATTTACATATGGGCTTCCGTCGGGTGCCATTCTTATCTGGTCTGCGTTTGAACGGAGGTCCCCGAGGGATGCTCCAGTTCCGTTTAATTTCCATGATCAACAGGAGCAAAGAGGAGGCGAGCTTTGGAAGCGATGGGCTTTGTGTTTACGTGGAAGAAAGGTAAACTGGAGTAGGTGGAGTGATGGATGGTTTGGGGGAAGCTGGAACGGGCAGTGATGGATGGATGGATGGATGGATGAACGGATCGATAGATGGATGGATGGATGGATCGGGGCTGGAATAAATGAAGTGATGGATGGATGAAAGGGAACTAGAATTGGTGGAATGATGGATGGACAGAAGAGGGAATGAGGCATGATTCGTGGTCCCAGATGGCGTTGTTGTCAAACTGATATATACTTGTTACAAAGGCAGAGATGGGATTGAGTTTGTATGTGTCGGCGTTGTCATGGTGATCGTATTGACAGATCTATATATATCTCGTCTTCAAAATATTCATCTATGCAAATTCATGAGCGAATCTATGGTTCGGTTGTATGGAAAATGTCTTTCTCCATTATATTGTTAAACTCCACGGTGAAAGGTCTTCCCTCGCTGCGCCCCTTGGTTTGCGGAAAAAGCTATTAATTCTCTAAAATGTTCTTGGAAAGGTTACAAATTGAAAAGAGACTTTTGATGGGACTTGATTGCCACAAAATTAAGACACAAGAATTGATCACATTCAACTTATGTAACACGCATGAAATATCCCAAAATAAAGTAATTGCATGTACTTAATGAGGTGCAAGTTCACACTTCCACTTAGGCCTATTATAGCCCCGATGATCAAAATGTTCACAAAATGTACGATGACCGACTAAGCACGAACATATTGGATTAACAACTATGACATCAATCTGTGTTAAACAAACGTCAGACAGTGCTTTATTCAAATTAATTTTAGAGAGCAGGAAACCTATACGGTATACCCATAAGATGGAGGATGCCCGTGTAACAAAAAACACACTTTTATCTGGTTCGAGACAACGAGGAATGTCTAGCCTGCCATGGAAATACATCTTTAAAATAAACGGTAGCCAGTGCAACAGTTACAAGGCAAGACGAATGCTCTCTCGTTAATGACTAATTATATTCCGTAGCATAACAGCGAATGACCGTAACATCTTTCTAATTTGGAATAGCAAAGGTAGGGCCTACACTACAATTGTGTCTGATGTTGCCTTGCTTCCAAACTTCAGACGTTCATCCGATCTATGGACAGAATCGAGCCTTTGTAAATGATGGATTTTCTCGACGTCCATGTACAGAAACCGCCAGAGAGAAGGAGGAGGAGGAAGAAGAAGAGGAGAAGGAGAAGGAGGAATAAGAGGAGGAGGTAGAAGAGGAGGAGGAGGATCTGCGAACCTGAGCCATCCGCGTTACATGTTCTATCTCAGAGGTAAGGTATGAAACTGCAGGGGTGGATGTGAACGTGCAGAACAAGGGTGACCATTGAGGTGGGGTGAATATTGTGAGGTGGTTATGAGTGAGGTGCAGGGATGACGTTGAACTTACAGATGGGGAGAATGAAATTGAATATTGGTTGACATCGAAAGTGCAAGGGTAGGTAAAGATTGATATATATAGCGATATGAAAGTGTACAGAGGATGTGAAAGTTCAGGGTTGAAATGAACGTGCAGAAATTGGGAGAACCTTCAGAGGTGAGAATGCATCTGCAGAAAGGAGATTATATCTGCAGACAGAAGAATATATCTGCAGAAAGAAGAATATATCTGCAGAAAGAAGAATATATCTGCAGAAAGAAGAATATATCTGCAGACAGAAGAATATATCTGCAGACAGAAGAATATATCTGCAGAAAGAAGAATATATCTGCAGAAAGAAGAATATATCTGCAGAAAGAAGAATATATCTGCAGACAGAAGAATATATCTGCAGAAAGAAGAATATATCTGCAGAAAGAAGAATATATCTGCAGAAAGAAGAATATATCTGCAGAAAGAAGAATATATCTGCAGAAAGAAGAATATATCTGCAGAAAGAAGAATATATCTGCAGACAGAAGAATATATCTGCAGAAAGAAGAATATATCTGCAGAAAGAAGAATATATCTGCAGAAAGAAGAATATATCTGCAGAAAGAAGAATATATCTGCAGAAAGAAGAATATATCTGCAGACAGAAGAATATATCTGCAGAAAGAAGAATATATCTGCAGAAAGAAGAATATATCTGCAGAAAGAAGAATATATCTGCAGAAAGAGAAATATATCTGCAGAAAGAAGAATATATCTGCAGAAAGAAGAATATATTTGCAGAAAGAAGAATATATCTGCAGAAAGAGAAATATATCTGCAGAAAGAAGAATATATCTGCAGAAAGAAGAATATATCTGCAGAAAGAAGAATATATCTGCAGAAAGAAGAATATATCTGCAGAAAGAAGAATATATCTGCAGAAAGAAGAATATATCTGCAGAAAGAAGAATATATTTGCAGAAAGAAGAATATATCTGCAGAAAGAGAAATATATCTGCAGAAAGAAGAATATATCTGCAGAAAGAAGAATATATCTGCAGAAAGAAGAATATATCTGCAGAAAGAAGAATATATTTGCAGAAAGAAGAATATATCTGCAGAAAGAAGAATATATCTGCAGAAAGAAGAATATAATATAGAGAGGGGATGAAATTGTATGGGCGAAGATGAATCTACTGTTTGTATGCACGGTTGGCTGAACGTGTCATAAGGCTGGTAAATTACAATCGAAAGTGATCGAATGCCTAGAACAACATCGGTTCGGTTTTCTTGAGGAGTGGCATGATAACCTCGACTTCAGACGACCAGAAGCGTCAATCACCTAGTCAATCATGCAGTCAATCGTCTCCCGACAGTCGAATAAAGCACATCTATTTCCTTCCATTTCCCTTCCTGGTTCATCTTCTTCCCGTCACAGCCTCCTCCAATTTCTCTCGTCTCTTCCCTCAACCGGATGTGCCTCCTCGCAGTTTCTTCCCATTTATTCACCATATTCGCTGCTTGCTTACCATGCTTCATATCCGTTTCGTTGCAGCTCTTTCCCTTCCTTTGACCTATGCTTCGACACCTTATTTGTCTCACACGATTTGGGCGTTATTGATTATATTCAGCTTCCTATGTTTTACTTCTCTTCCCTCCAATTTATTTCTTCCATGATACTCCCTCCCCTTGCCGCCTCGTCCTATTGCAAATGTTACATATGTTGATCGCCAGTGTTTCTGGGTAGCCTATACCAAACTTTGCAATGAACACTCGGATAATACCGAGTTCTATTTTCGATTACCAGCAAGCAGTACGACATTCTTCTTCGTAATTGCTATTTCACATTTATATAGAACAAGACTTAGTGTTGCTCCTCTCCTGCTGCTGATGTCTTCGTCAAATCGGAAGTCGTAAACCACCGTGGTTAAAACCAATGAGCAAAGTGTTATTTGTGAACGAAGCAGTCGATAGTTAGCGATTGGTTTCGACTTGCGGTCAAGACGTTGACGGCGAATTTAATGGACGATTTCTAGAGCTCTCTGAGAGCCGTAACGCAGGCCATGCCGCAACAAGGCAATGACAGTGGTTCCCTGATCTATCTGTGAGCCTAGACTATGTATATGAATATGCAACGAGTGATTGATTGATTGATGATTGAATGATTGAAACATCACTCGTCTGTGAATAGCTTCTTGCCTGCATTGAGTTTGATATGCTTTCTCTTTCCGAGAGTATTTCGGAGAGATTCCGCGTGCCAAGGACGTTGCGAAGAGTCGTCTGAGCCAAGAGACGCGTCGAGTGATGGGCGTTCTCCACGTTGGCAACGGACACGGTGGCGTTGCTCACCCGGTAATAGACGACAGCGTCAACAGACACCGTCACACTATCCTTCGTCAACACCTTCACAAACAGATAAACATACATCGTTATGCCTTCATTTATTAGGTTGGCATCTTGTACTTTCGCTCGTTTGATGAAGTAGTCGGCAAATTGACCTCGTAACCTTTAGATTCGATTACAATAGGTACTTTTTCACGTACACTAACCCTTACCACTCCTGAGGCCGCTGTGAGCGGCCAAATTTAATGCGTTTGATGTGATAATTAGAGGGGTAAGTGTTAAAGGCCAAGGTTTACCCGTCAAAATTAACAGGAAAGTGGGTCTGGCTAATGACGAGCTACCTGTCAATCAAACCTTTACTCACCGAGTCGGGCTGGTCATAAAGTCTCATTTTCAGTGTATTCTAAGATTGAGTGTATTCTATATTGGAGTCCCACGGGCGGTTAATGCTTCTCAATTGATAATTCATGAACGCGCTTTGGATAGAGTTCAAATTTCGCTCAATAGATGAGGCAAAGTGCACACGCGATATATTCGATATTCAGACACAATATGTCTGTGTCTGAATATAGGTTACATTATATGTATGAATAACATTGCATGTGAGAGAGAATGATTTATTGAATAATGAATTCCATTCACTGGGAAGCGATTGTTTTACCTCTTGCGGCGGAACATCAAAGGAGACAGTTCGTAGATCGACTTTTGTGTAACTTTCGATGCACGGAAGAACAAAGAATATACCTGAAATAACATCTTCATCATTGTGATCGTCGTCGTCGTCATTATCATTATCGTCATTATCGTCATTGTTATCGTAACGCATGTCGATGACCATTCTACTGCGGCGACGTATACTCTCCTTTACCATTGGTCGGCTGCGAAGAATGTCCTCTACAAACTCAATGGCAGAGTACATGCAAAATACCATCTGCATGGTGGAAGGTTCTTGTGTTGCGAGCCACGTCGCCTACCGTTGCTCTTATTCTTCGAAGATAGAGGTAGTCCATGGATGAACTTAGAACTATGAACTCTTGGCTCTAAGTGTTTGCGGGAACTCGCTGGTTATGACTCTTCTCTGGTTACCTGAGTTCTGTTCGCTTATTGATTAGCTTTCTGTTCTAGATGATTTTAACACCATTTAGACTGCACAATACGAGCTTTGTGAGATACCAAAAGACGCTAATTCAATTGCTTACCTATATGCTGACATATATACATGTGAAGTATCTTGACACTTGATATATATAACTTCTGTTATGAATCTCATAATTTCGCTGGTTGTAATAATATACGCCTATTATAATACTATAGGCCTACTCTGGCCTAAACAATGATATCAGTTTTGTCGCTACACCCTGAATGTGCGGGGTCGCCGCTCTCCCATCTTTCCTGTGCATGATAAGCTATATAAATCATCGTTATGAATCAATATAAGATACCGTTATGAATGAAAGTAAAGCTCACATCTTTATCACTTCAGAAGCAACATTGACATTAACATTTACAATTATTGCACAAAATTATCACATATAGTATAATATAGCATATTATCGATCGGTCCTATACAAACGTTCATATATATATATATATATATGAGTATATATATATATACTCATTGTCGTCAATATAGTGTTACCAGGTATTCATTTGTCGACTCGTGTAGTTTGATCTACAGCTTCAATTACATGCAACCCACCACCAAAACCAAAAAATGAAGCTTTTCACGGGACGAATTCGTGGCAGAAGATTTTAACTTGAGCTAAGTTTAGGCCTTCTATTTCCCTGATTGCGAACTGACCAGGGCCTTTTGCTCCTCCAGAAAACAGCCGACCCAGTCGAAATATGACAGCTCTTTCGTACTCCTGTACAATCTACAACAGAAATAGTAGAATATTCCATCATAATCAGATGTGTATAATGTTCTAACTAGGTGAGAAATGTGGATTTTTGAAGATAAGAATTGAAGAATATGGTACAAAGAAGAGTTTCGCCGGTTATGGTGTAGCGTCGAGCGGGGTAATAACAGCGCAAACCATTAAATTAAAGGTGGGAAATTGTGTAGAACATTTTTGCCGATTGAACCATGTAGAGTAAACAACATATTAACACTATAAAACGATGTAAACATTAAAAGAATTAGATCTAACTATGATAAAAAGTATGAAAACGTGTCAGATGAGGTTCATATTGTGTGGCCATGTTATGATGCGTTGATGTCATCATGACTGGACGTTTTCTGAATGACAAAGAAATATTGAATCCGAGTTATTTCAGAATTCGTGTCATAGTAAAACGTTTAATAAGGAGGGTGTGGTGTATTAAGTTAACAAAGGATTTGAACCATTAGAATTAGCGCAGGACATTAACACTCCATCCATTCTCGAGAGTCGGGATTCACCTCTGATATGAAGACATCATGCAAAGATGATCTTGACTATCTTCTTGAAGCTTAAACTTGTCTCCTTTGATTCACTTTCATTATTCCGATCTCTTACGATTAACTTTTTACCTCGCTTTTCAGGTTTCGTCTTTTAAGGATTCAGCTCTACACAATAATATAATGCAATGTGATACAACTGTAATTTGAGAGAAGGATTTGCTCAAGGTTCCTACACAGTAGGCACTAACTTCTCGGACGGCGAAGGAACCCGTACTCTCTGCGTAACAGGCTGACCGCTCTAACCAATCGGCCACCGTGCCACACAACATTGATCCATAATCTGTATTCTTCCCACATTTGATCATGCGTGATTCAGTTATAGATCTATTGATCGCGTGATTCATTAAGACCGTCACGTGGTTTATACAGATGGCTCGTTAAACTTTTATTCGCCTTCGTTGAAACGCAAACAGCTCCGATTGAAATGGCGTGTCGTTGTATGTTACGGTATGCCACATATCGAACCAACGGACTCGACCAAGAAATGGAACACTGTTCGTGCCATGACATTGGCATCACGTTCTCATGACATTGGCATGACGCTGTCATGACGCCTCTCTAAATCAGCGCTGCTCAGGCTTTTAATTAACCGCCCAAATGATCGCAATGAAAGATTTAATGTTCCTCCTATATATGACTCAGATCTCTGGAGGTTCTTAATAAACAAGGAATTGTAAGACGACCAGCGAATCTACATGGCTTTATATGATTCTCTCACTTACAAATATACATATGAACTCTATATATAACATTAACAATAATTTGATATATATATATATATAATTTATACATGCCGAGTTCGCATAGTAATGGTCACGGTGGCAATCGATCAATAAATAAATTATTGCAGGCCCTATATATATATGATACAAATAATATAAATTTTAATTTATAAATTTATTAGATCATGCACTAAAAATAATAGATCGCACTAGATTATATAAACATAGCCCATATACAGATACTAATACAAATATAGTCCATAAAAATAATTACAATATGTAGTACATAATAGAATTTATCAATATTAATATCATAGAAGTAGAAATATGGATACGGATATAATATAAATATAACTAAATATATATTCTAGTTATTATATTTAAATGCATTTTTCTAGATGTCAAAGATATATAAGTTTAAATAATCCAGCACAGTTCAATGTCTTCAGGGCATCGGTAACGTATACGTAAACAGTAGTACATGAAGCAGAATACAGAGGAACTTCAGCCTGTATACTTGTATACTTCGAGTCCTCGAACTCTGGAGCTCATTATAAGATTCCGCCGCTTGAAATCTCCGCAGATTTCATTTCCCACAACTGTATTGCCCATAATTATTCCTGGTTCATCGATGGTTGTACCGCAGTGTTCGTTCGTTGTATCCGACGGTTAGTCTGTTGGAAGTAAGACTTATAGTCAGAATGAACGTTTCAAATTGGCCTCATAAAGGGATTCAGTTCTGATGCTTCTTTTTATGCCATCCTCAGCATTCGCCTCATCGCCTCCTGCTCCAGTTCCTTCTTTTCCCTGTAGTGCCAGACATGGCTCTGAATCACATACATTCACAGCTGTATCTCGACACCAGCCGCAAGTTAGGGCATCATCAACATCCGATTATATACGACCCAGCAATCTCTGGAGACCGCAGAGAGAGAGAGAGAGAGAGAGAGAGACAAACAAACAGACAGACAGACAGAGGGAGGAATAGATTGACAGACAAAAATACAGAAGCAGTTGCAGGCATAGAAGTGAGGCAGGAGTTAGAATAGGACAAGAAGAAAGTGAGAGAGAATAGCGTGGAACATAGAGGTATAGATACAGAGACAGAGAGAAAAGGTAAGAGAAGGTAAGAGAAGGTAAGAGAAGGTAAGAGAAGGTAAGAGAAGGTAAGAGAAGAGTAGAAACAAACCAGGAGGATAGCAAATAACAAAAAGACGGAGCAGGACGTTTTGGCGCAGATATCTGATACAATATGGAATGTAACATGAAGCATGATCGATGATAATAATCATGCTAAACTGGGAACTGGAATGATGAAAGGAATCATGCTTAAATAGAAGCGGGATGGATATGAGAATTTTACTCGTCGTGAAGCCCTTTTAGCTAGACGGCGTTATCATTCATCAATCCAGCTTCCATTTAGGCCATGATCATTTTCATCAATCCAGCTTCCATTCAATCATGATTATTTTCTTCAATACGGCTTTCACTTGAGCATGATTATTTTTATTAATCCAGCTTCCATTTAAACACGATTCTTTTCGTCAATCCAGCTCCCAGGTTAACAGTTTAATTTTCATTGATCCGGTTTCTAGTTAAATATGATTCTTTTCACCGATCCATCCACTACAACCAACGCTCCCGATTTGCCATCTGGAATAATTTACGACATTAAGTTTAGATTGCCATATAATATATTTATATAATACATAATTTACAATATTATTGTATCAGAGATCTGCGCCAAAACGTTCTACGCCAAAACGGCGCTGCGACAAAACGTCACGTACCGACAAAAAGACAAGCAATCGAGAGAATTAGAGAGAGCGTAGCATATATATTTTTAATAACAATATATATGTATAATATACATCTATTATATGTATGCATATGGCATATATAATATATATCCTCCTTTTGTATATACATGGAATGATCAGATGAAATGGTAATACGGCTTTCCGGTGCATGGATGACTCGACACTCAGCTCAAGAAGACGGAATAACAAATGTAAATGCACGGTCTATAGAGTCCAACACGTGTCTCAATGAATTAGTCAAGTGGTGAGATCCTTCACCGCCTTCTTCCGTCCGTTTGAATGCCTCACGTCACTTAAGGTCCCTTTGTACGGACCGTGCTATAGCCCAAGATTCAAATCGCTGTCTCCATCATGGGACGTGCGATCTAACCGATGTGGCTAACAGGAACAAACACAGAGAGTCAGAGACATATACACAGACGCACCACACACAGACAGACGCAGACACACAGATCGTCGTGTTAACCTTTGGTTCCGAGAAGCAATGATCATGGTTTTTCGTTTAATCTAACGTGTAGGTGTGTTCAAATAAAGTCTGGGGTGCGTCACAGCGCCTGTGTGCATTGCGTTGGTGATGGGTTTTTGGTGAACGAGTGAGCTGGAATGGGTGAGTGATTGGGTGGGTGTGAATCGGTGGGTGTGAATCGGTGAATTTGTATGGATGGGTGTGGAAGAGTGAGTCAATGGGTGGGTGTGGAAGAGTGAGTCAATGGGTGGGTGTGAATGGGTGGGTGAATGGGTGAGTGTGAATGGGTGAGAGTGAATGGGTGGGTTGTGACTATAACTATGGCCGTTGGAGCATCCTCTCGCTCAATTCAACTTTTATTGTCAAACTGTTGGAAGCGTAAATTCAGTGCTGTATGCATGACTTGAAACTTCTAGGCCAAGACGCGACCGAGACAGTGAGATGCCGAGACCGAGACAGTGAGGTACCAAGACCGAGACCGAGGCACTAGACTCAAAACAGTACGAGACAGTAAAAGACAAGTGATTCTATAAAAAATGCTGTAAAATACTAATGTATCAGTTTTCGGGAATAAGGTTTATTCGTAATTTCAATTATAAACTTATAATGTATTCATGTATAGTACCAATTCCCGAGAGCAGCCTTTATATTGCCGCAAGATTTTAAGACAGTTAACGCGAAACTTATCGAGATCTCTTGTTCGAGAGAGAACACGACTTTCACTTCAAGACAGCTTCTCAAAATTCTAGACACTGCCTTGAGACCGAGACAGCAGGTTTCCGAGACCGAGGCACTGTCTCGAGACCATACAACTCTGGTGCACACTGAACGTTACGGGCTAATCGCTCTAACCGATCGGCCACTGTGCCACACAAATTTTCACTGCGTTGCAGCTAGCGGTTGGTAGTTTTTTTTATTTACTAATTAGTAGCTTAGGTTGATTTGTGACGAACAACGACTAGATGGGGTTTGATAGCTGAAGTGATCGTAATTGGGCTTTTAAGACTGAATGGAGTGGTAGAGATGCCATCTCGAGAGAACAAAGTGGGTCCACAATCGCCGTGAAGAATGGTAACATCACCACAACTATAAAAGAATCTAGCATAAAATTAGAGTAAGCAATGAGACAAGAAGCGGTGCATCTACAAACGACCTCACTACAAGAATATCGTGATAGGAGAAATAAAATCGAAATCTGTTCACCTAAAAATTGGTGTCAATTTCTCTGAGTTAGGCGGAATGAAAGTCAGCGACTTATCGCAGCAGAATGTTGATTGGTTTCTCTGAAATTCGCAAGATATCAGTCGAATTATATTTTTCTAGATCCCATTATTATGCCTATCCCTTCAATTGTCAATTAAATTGATGGTTAGTGCAGGTAGGAAGTTGCAGGTTAACGACACTGTGATAACAAAGAGCATTAGCGGCGCCCTCCTATTTTATCCAAGCTTGGGACTGGCACTGTCTGAGTTCTAGTAGCAGAGGAGTTTAAAAGTGCACCTATATTATTTTCACGGCTATATTTCTAGGCCCCCGTGTGTTATACGAACTTTTTCCTCAATTATGCGAAAATTTGCGAAATGACATAATCGCATTAACCACGGGTCCTAGTCATCAGCAATTAGGTCATCTACGTCAGCATAGCCCTATAGGCTAATAATAGCATGGACAAGCCAATTATAGTTTAAACTGACCTACATTTAGTAACTTTATGCAATAATTTGCGAAAACTTTCCATTTAGGAATTTATGCGAAACCCACCAGTTTATGCGAAGATATGCGAAATCGCATAATCACATAAGCCACGGGACCCTATATACAACCCATTGTAATTACGCTTTTAAAAGGTGTCTATATTGACCAATATTTCTTACTGATGAGTTGGCTGCATTTAGCGATCAACTTCGACCGATACTGAGAGGGAGTAAGCATTTGTAGTTCTTTGTGAACAAACAGCAAACGATAAGTCACGAGTTTAAATCGATAATCTTAAATGCATCGGCCATATATCCACATTTTTAAAACTATAAATAGCTACTCCAGTCGCAATTTCAATATGTATTACTCATGTAATCATCATTATGAATTATCGCATGTATATATGTTTGAGACGTGTTCACGTTGTCAAATGATGAGCCAATTTGCGAACCTAAAGCCATGAAAATAGGTCAGTGGCTTGTCTTCACTTCATTAAACGTCTTCACTTCATTAAAAAGTTGCTAATTCTGCAAACCTGAGCGGGCCACTTCAAATTCACCCGCGTGTTAGACGCCCTGCCTTACAGTCAAACGCTACCGTTCAAGCTACAGCTTTGTAACAACCTGTGTTTTTGGCTGATCGGAGCTTTCATTTAGCTTTATAGCAAACAGTTGAAGGCTCACTCCAGAGAATCCACGGAAGGGAATCTTACGAACCATTAGCCCTAGAACGTCTTAGGTTTATGCTGTTTTATGCTGTTTTATTTTTGATTTGTGTTTCTCCCTCAGTGTCATGTAACCGTGGAGAACGTATGTATCAGGTATTAAGCCGACAAGTCAACGCTTTGATCTTAGCATTATTGGTCAACAAGCGATAAGTAAATTATTCACGTCGTGCATTATAAATGGTTTTCTGAACTATGAAAAAAGGTTTTCAAGGAGGCGAATCTAATTGAGGCGAATAACTGTTAAAATTCGGTCATATACGGAAGAGTTACTTCAAAACATTAATGCATTTAATTTAATATAATTAAAAGCATAGATATCTATCATATAAAACACACATAAGCGCAGATCTACTCGATTTTCTTTTACATCTATGTAATCAATGGCAAATCAGCCACCTAGCGACCATTCTATTCTTAGCTACCGAAGCTGATACACAATGATGTCCAGAGCTATTTATAACTCTGATGACGTAACGATATAATTAACTCGCGCGGTAAACGCCTTTACATTCGTTTGAGTTATACAATGTATTACGCCTTCACCATGAGAAGTGCGAGACGAGTGAAGAAATAGTGAAACCAATAATTGTAAAATGAATTGTAATTGTAATTGCAATGGAGCATTTATATATCGCCACTCTTGCAAATCAGAGTCGCTCACGACTCAACACAAAGCTAAACAAAGCTAAACAGAGAAAAGCAGTGTTGTATGTAAGGCTTGAAACTTAAAGGCCAAGACGTGACTGAGACAGTGAGGTGCCAAGACCGAGACCGAGACAATAGACTCAAAACAGTACGAGACATGTAGTACGAGACAGCAAAAGACAAGTGATCCTATAAAAAAATGCTGTAAAAATACCATTGTATCAGCTTTTGGGAATAAGGTTTATTCGTAATTTCAATATGAAACTTATAATGTATACATGTATAGTACAAATTCCTCAGAACAGTTTTTATATTGCCGAAAGATTTTAAGACAGTTAACGCGAAACTGAACGAGATCTCTTGTTCGAGACAGAACAAGACTTTCACTTCAAGACAGTTTCTAAAAATTCGAGACACTACCTCGAGACCGAGACCGAGACAGCAGGTTTCCGAGATTGAGACCGAGACACTGTCTCGAGACCATACAACTCTGAGTAAATTGCGTATATTTAGAATCTGACGCGAGTAAACCATTCCCAAAGAGAAGTGATTTTGCCCGGATGGGTGTCAGAGGAGGCATGAAAGGAAGGGAAAGGTACCACGGTGGCTGTCAAAAGAGGGACTGGCATGGAGAGATGAAGTGGGAGTAATTGGATCGATTGAGTATCTATTGCAATACTGTTTTTATCAACACGTTTCAGTCCCCACACGGAAATGATATGCAATGAACTCTTCTGGAAGTGGCTCCAAAGACTCTGTACACACACGCGCCATTATTAAAAAGTCTCAACTGACATCAACTACTCTGCTCCAAATATGAAGCATACTGTTTCTTCACTGAACAATGATGGAACATGTATTTCTGAATTTGATGTTTTCAGGTTGCTAGATGGCGCCCACGGCTCGTTAATAGGACCTGATGGTATTCCCCTCTGGTTTCTCTCTTCTATGGGGTGGCAACCCCAGCCACAGAGTTAAGTGGGACATGTCCCACTTAACTCTGTGGCTGGGTTGCCACCCTTTTCAATCGCTCTCTAGCAGATTCTCTCACTCCGCCTCAATGGCATGCCAGTTGCATCACCTCTGTGCCTAAAATTCCCCGTCCCACCACTGAGGGTGATTTCCGGCCGATCTCCATCACTGCTAAACTTTGCCTAATGCTCGAAAAGCTGGTTAGACGCTATTTTTACCCCATCTTTACTAATTCTCTGATTAACTCGGACTTCACAGACCAATATGCGTTTCGTCCTTATGGTTCAACTACTGCCGCTCTGGTCTCCCTTCTCCATCAAATCCAAGATATGCTTACTACTGAACCGTATGTCCGACTCATCTCACTCGACTTCTCCCGTGCATTTGATACGGTGAACCATGAATACCTTTTTGAACAGCTTGCCCCGTTCCCAATACCTGATTTCATCTATAACTGGATACTCTCACTACTATCTAATCGTTCTCATAGCACAAAGTTCATGGGTGTCGTCTCTCTCCTCTGTTTGATTAATGCAGGGATCATCCAGGGTTCTGGTCTCGGCCCACCCAACTTTGTTATTGCCATCTCTGGCCTCAAACTGCTCAACAGCGCCAATAAGCTGCTGAAGTATGCGGATGATTGCAATGTCCTGAGCCCTGCCTCAGCTATTGCATCTACCGCCTCTGAGCTAGTCCACTTGCAGGCATGGGCCTCCAGGTGTAATCTCAAACTTAACACATCCAAATCTAAAGAGATGATTGTAAGTAGACCTAGAGCCAGAGGCGATGCCTTCCCACCTCCGATGCTTGGAATCGATAGGGTGGAAGAGATGAATATTTTGGGGGTTGTACTCACATCTACGCTTCGCCCTGATGCACATATCGACCGAATCTGTACTAGGGCTAATCAGTCTCTCCACGCCTTGCGCGTCCTTAGAGCCCATGGGTTTCATGGCGTGGTCCATGATGTTGAGCGGGCTACTACTCTAGCCCGCCTTCTGTATGCGTCTCCAGCATGATATGGTTTTACTAATTCGACCCCCGTGCTCGCCTCAATGCTGTTGTTCGGAAGCTGGTGCGACACGGGATGCTCCCCTTTGAACAACTAACATTTGATGAACTCTGCGATCGAGCCGATATCTCTCTTTTTAATTCTATCCTCTCTAACCCGGACCACATTCTAAGAAATCTTCCTCCTATTAGGAGTGTGGAGCACCAGTTGCGACCGCGTGCTCACGTGAAACAGGTCTGTCCCCCGGGCTGATGATTTCACCTGGCGTGGTTTTATTATCAGATTATTGTATCAGCGCCTTAGCCCCCATTGACTTTCCCTCCTGCCCGGCCTTAATAGTTGCGATCCTGGCATTTTACTAATTTCTATACTCTCGACAGATTATATATATAGATGTTTTGTTCGTACCTATTTTATATTGTACTTGTCGTGCGTTTGCAGACATCTGATTAAAGAATATACTTACTTACTTACTTATAATTACAGTAGGCCTACGTTACACACAGTCATTACACTACGTTGCATGCAGTAGCGTTGTCGTTATGACGCGAGAAATGCGGTATACGAATGTTCAGTTACATACACATTCATGAGTATATTGGGCATTCTACAGAGAGATATTTGATGCGACGTACCTTCATGCAGACATACATTGAGACCGGGAATGTGAGGAAGACGAGAAGCCAGGAGAGGATGGTGAGCACCCATCCACAGAAGCCAAGGCCTGAAGTGTTCTTCTCGGCTGCATAGACAAATAAACAATCACAGATTCTGTCTAAGACAATTGGTGACCACCCATCGCAGCTCTAGATCTCAATCATGATCGAAGTCAATTTCTACAGGAGATCTCTCTATTGATCTGATCACTTGGATAATTACCTCATCATGGATCAATTAAGAAGCGCCATCAGTTTATTCATTGTGCATTAGACATTGGCGCCGTAGAAGCTACTAACTCGAATTGTAATTGCAATCATTGGATCATCAACAGTTTATCTGAGCTGCCTCGAATTTCAGGAAGAGCTTAGAAAGAATTAGAAGGATTTCCAGTAAGTCGTTTGATTACAGACAGTGTCAGGTTTTGCTTGTGACATAATTTCTTAAATACAGGTCTTGTGCCAATCGATGTTCATTATACAACGAGTGACGATTATAATTACGGTTCTGTCCCTTATTCGAGTTCAGATCGAGAAGCTCACTTCTGTACTCTCGACTTTTTACTCGGCTATGTCGACAAGGCCTTTGTAGTCATCATAGACGTCAAATAGTTCTACTGTGGTATCAAACTACTTTTGGAATAACGTAATAATATATTCCTCTGTAGTCAATAGAGAGCACAGAATAAATTGTTCGCCATGAAATGACTGTGCTCTGTCACGTATGTGATTCCGGATCCGTTGCCAATGGTTTCTAATTAATGACGTCATCGTCTGATCCTCCCTCGCAATGACGCTATTCCGGCGCCGCAGTTCGTTCGTAGAAGCAATAAAGAAGCGAGATGTAATTCGGCGCAGAAGCAGGTGGTTGAGTTTGATTGACGTGTGCAGCGGAGTGGGCGGGGCGGCGTGGAAGACCGGATATGGTCGAGACGATAGCTACGTCTTGGAGAAGCCAGGGTCGACCCGTTTCGCACGGCTAATGAGTCCAGCCAATCCCTGTGACCTGCGGATTCGGAGATGACCTCAAAGTAATAGAGGTGACCGATGATGAAACTGCTCTGGAAGGTAATAACGAAGCAGGCATAGCTACTTGGGATGACAACTGCAGTCGTTCACTCAATCCATCCGTCTGTGGGATTACACAAAACCGTTCTCTTCTTACATTCGCGGATCTTCTTTTGCTTAGCCGAGATCTAGTTACCGCTTATTTTTCTACCAAATCATACTGCTTCATGACAGAGATAGATGTGCGTAGGGTGGTGCATTGCATCCACGCAGTAGACTCGAATCCATAATCGCTGGATTATAGAACAAACACGCTACCGATTAGACCACTTCTATTGCGTCGCTATAATAATTCACACGGCCGCGATGGACACTCGTTGTGCTTGGAGACCTTATACAAGTTCGGAACTCATCAGTGAAATGCTTTGGGCCTTCAGTTGATGTGTTGCCCTGTGCGAATTTGGCCAAATAAACAATGGCAACTCGTCTGTGTTTTCCTGAGGTCTTCATATAGCCCTAGCTCTCATTGGCTGTCGTGTGGGCCATTCATTTGCAAGGATCGTTGTTAATAGGCTGACATTCAGCTTGTAATGTATTCAGGTTGAATTTGCCTACACGATTTGAGGCATGTCAGATCTTATTCAATGAACATCCCGTGTGTGAAAGTGAGTCGATTTTCATAGAGATTTAATGCAGTCAGCCTGAGAAAGAGTCAGAAGAAGCTGATCATAAGACTATTCCAGACGAAGTATTACTGAAAACAGAGGCAACTAATTGGAAAGCTGAATCGGACGAGGAACCACCGAGTCTATAAGAAGTAGCTGGCTGTCATCGTCGTATATCGTGGAGAAGATTTAGCCGAGTGATGAGGCAGAGAGTGCTAGTATAGGAGCAGATGCATAAGACTATCTTGTGGAACTCAACCGTTCAAGATATGAGTCATCCACTGAACTTATTGATACGGACAGTTTGAGAACAACGCTGCAGGTACGAATCAAGCAGATAGCTTAGAGTAGGATCAAAAGGCCAACTCAACGCTCAAAGCCGTGCATGAGAATCTCATATCGACGAGTTCTACCAGAGCTGAGAAGTGCATGCATCCTGATGACCCAGCAATCCTTTTGGACTCAGTGGGAGTGATCCCGAGTTCCGGACAGGATCTGTGGTAAATCTGATTTTAATTGGACATTGAGCTGGGTTGATCTCTGTGTTGGACACGAATGAATAGAGAAGAAGAATGTCGGCTTTGAAGGTTGGGAGTAACTAATGAAAAAATATGTGGAAGGTTATTTAATCCTACAAGAAAACTTAAACAGTAATGTCGCTATGTCAACGGGCAAATACTTGCTGGTGAAAAAAGAAGTATTTTCAGCAGCGGGAGAGCTTGACCAGACTAGAAAGAAATGCATGGATAATAAGGAAATGTATTGACCATGAGGAAATGTATTGACCATGAGCAAATGTAACGCCCCCATCATGAGGTGGAAATTAGATGTGCTTTATTAGATCTAAGATGAGTGCATATTCACTTCTCTACTTGACAACTTGTGTGAAGCATTGTCCAGACTCTTGATGTGCATATTGAGTCACCCGTCATAATGAGTAAGGCTGTCAAAAATTTTGAAATCACGGCTTCCCGGGTACCCGTGGACCGCGCGGACAGTTTGTTCAGAAACGTAGGGAATTGCGCATTTTTACGCAATATCGGGCGCCAGAGAACCGATTTAATTGAACGGGCAGTCAACTTATAAAAAATTATGATCAACGGAACATTTCTTCTATATGTTTAAAGTTAAACATCGTTTAAATATCGCGCATTTTACTGAGTGTAGGGCACCCGAGAACCGATTTCATTGCCCATGCAGTCAGCCACGGGGTAGTACCCGATTATCCGTGGACATCCTTATTAATGAGTTTAGAAGGCGAAGATAGACCGACAATGTCATCAGCAATCAGCCCTTGGCGTTTGAATCAGGTGTGTATATAGCTGTAGCATTGCTGCTAGCGCTTACCTTGATAGTGTTTCGAAGCCTTTGGTTGCTCACTGGAAAGTGAAGGTGACTCGGATTTCTTCATGACGTCGAAAGGAGAATGCAATGCGTTGATCCTGAAACCGATTTCTCAAACATCCAAATAAATAAGATGACGATGATTCTCTCCGTCAAATAACTTTCAATTTCCCAACCAGAGTTTTCAGACAAATCATCGAAAGCAAAATCAGCTCAAAATCAGCTTCAGTGGTAGATGGAATCACAACATATACGGTCATCAATTCAAATTGCTATTTGTTTGCTGAGCTTCGGTCTCGTGTTCACGTTAAGAAAGTTGGACGCTTTAGTTCAGCGTCCTTGACACCTTTCTCTCTTCTCTCTCATTTTTCATGCACACGCAGTTTAAAATTGAGACGTGATGAAAGTTCGGTGGCTGCGTTGTTGGCAAGAGCTCTGCTGGTCCAGATCACGGCTTTTGGCAACTAATGCTATTCTGACGTCACCATAGCTGTGCGGTTACCATGACAGCAGAATCGTCTTGACAACGAGGTTACCATGACGTAAGTCGCTCGTTGGTCGTGCTGAGGCGATGCATTGATGCATCTGACGTTCGTTCCATCGACTATTGGCTGCTGAGACTGAAGAAGAAGTTACCGACGCCTCCAACAATAACCAGTTGCAGAGTCTGCGGCAGCATGCGTACTGTCGCGAGCATATGAAAGCGACTTAATGGCACCGGGTGGGGTAAGAAGTAGCATCGCATGGCGCACCTCAACAGCGCATGACAATGAAGAAACCAATTTCCAGCCCCAATCGCACACAATCAGGTGCGATTGTCCATCCTGCCTATCCCAAGAGGCACATTGTTTGTCCTGAACGGAGGAAGAGGTAGGAAGACAGAAACAGAGATAAATGGACGCAATGACAGGTAAGGACAGAACCAGAGGGACAAAGTAGAAGACAAAAGCAGACAGGCAGAGATACCGTCGCAAAGCCAGAAAGATACAGCGAGAGAGAAAGAAGTGGAGGATGAGGAAGAGTTAGAGGGAAGGAGAGGAACAGAGTGATAGAAGGACAGAGGGATAGAGGGACAGAGGGATAGAGGGACAGAGGGACAGAGGGACAGAGGGACAGAGGGACAGAGGGACAGAGGGACAGAGGGACAGAGGGGAGCAGATTTTGGCCGTCGGTCAAATTAAGAGCGGGCGCTTTTTGAATATTAACAGATCGTCGGTCTGATGTAAGGAATCTGGAGCCATGTGTGCTGGCGAATTAAGGGCGCTTGGCCCGGCCAAATACGAATTTTCCCACGGGGGAGAATTTGCAAGGCATCCATAGCACCAGCAGCAGCAGCACCAGCAGCAGCAGCCGTTGGCACCGAATGATATGCATGGAAAAGAGGCGCAAAATTCTCAGCATTTATGCATGAGGTCATAAACGTCGCTTATAGACAGAGTCATCGCATGGGAAATTAAACTGCATATCAGACCAACGAATCAAAACACGGCCGAATGAGTCAGTCAATTCACAGGCAGACAGACAGACGGACAGACAGAAGGACAGATAGACTGACAGACAGAGAGACAAACAGACAGACTGACGGACAGACTGACAGACGGACAGACAGACATTCGAAAACCATATTGATATCATCTGCTTGCGCACCCGACAGACACATTATGCTATTGTTGTTTTATCGTCTCATGAACTGCATGGACAAAGATCGACTGATGTTCTGAGATCCACGTTTGTAGCTGCCATGGTCTGCCCTATGCGTCACCCTACATGCATGAAATTAGTGGCTGAGGAAGGATTCAGCTGGGATAATTTGAACCGGCTTTATTGCTTGGGTTATGTATTAGAGAACACCCCATCTTTTGAGGAGCTATACTTAAGGGCAAACAAGCCAGTTTTGGCTTTTATCGCTCATAACCCTAAGCAAGTGTTGCTGCATCCTTTTTCCACAAATTAAGAGGAGCAAAATAGAGGCAGATGATGATCGAATGCGAAGTAAGTAAGTAATTAAGTATATATATATAATTATATATATATCTGTCTTATCTGCATTTTATATTCTGATGATCTTTGTCATCGGGATAATGTTGTTGTAAATCATAATAGGCCTACAGTCGGCAACAGTGATTCAAAGTTGACACTTACTTACTTACTTACTTACTTACTTTCTTAAGGCATTCCATTTCAGAAATGTATTCAGCCTTGGACAGAGATTTTTGCACACACTCTCCTTTTCATTCTTTGGCTGAGGATATATAAGTAGAAAGACTGTTTCATCGTCGTCGTATACAAGCTGTTCCTGGATCGTGTCTGCTTGCTCTCGATCCGACGTTGATTCCCAAAGGAATGCAGGCATGATTTGTCTTCTTTCTCTACATCCTTCTCTCTCTGTCATTCAACAAACGACGTCCCAATATATATATATATATATATATATATATATATATATATATATTCTTGTGAGAGGCTCGACATCAGTGCTGCGCTGAATACGCGAGGTTATAGAGCTGATTTACTATTTCGGATTCTATAGAACGAGTCGAGTACGTCTAATCCTTTTGTACTCGAGTTATGGTTCAGAAGTAAAGGAATAGATACCCTGCAAAATTGCTAGACGCAAACGTATAGTTAGCCGGAGTCGTTGTTTATGTAAAGTCAATACTATCATAGGGTCAATATAATGCTACGTTATAGTTAGACAGATCACTCCAGGGATGCATTGCTTAAGACTAGATCTGGGTCACTATAGGTGGTCATGGCTTGTGCACCAGTGATGATATTAGTTGGTCTGACGGCCTGTATTTTTAGTAAAGGTATTCGGCCGGCTTCAGAGGTCAGAACTAGTGGCTCGTTGGATACATTGTCGGTGGTGTTCTTATATCTGGTTGGTCAGAACTGGGTGACCTGGCAGTCTGTTTCACAGGTCAGGTTTACTAGAGGAACAGTATTCTTGGATTAGGTCCCTCAGATTCGGCTGACCCCGCTGCTTGGTCTGACCGCACTGCCGCTCTGTCTGACTACGAGATTCGGTATAAAATAGCCGCGCACTGTAGACAAAGGGCCTGTCTGGTTGGAATCGCTCGTTGTTCGTGGGTTCGTTAAGGTATAGTCAAGTAGATTAAGATCTTGAGAAGACTGCCGCTAGAGATGCATTGGTGAACTCCGCTATTGAACGTAGACGGTAACTGTGTCATTATCTAGATAAAATTATTCATATATTTATTATTATTATTCTGAAATCTCAAACTGAGAAATTGATTATCAACTTTATATATACGAACTCATTATCAGCATGATCGTGTATAAGTGAAAGAACTCACAAAGCTTGTATGCTAGATCGTCTAAACACGCTGTGCAGATTAAGGTTAATGTTAGTTTCTAAAGTCTTTTGATTATTATTAGAGTTATCGTTTACGTGTTAATAAAACAATTTATTTCGTATATTTTAAACCTCTCGTGCGAGTTGCTAAGTTCACCCATAATTTCCTGTTTGTAGATACTTCGTCTGGCTGATATCGTGGCTTAGCTAATTGTCTGTAAGGTAATTCCTTATACCTACAGATTGGCTAGGTATTCAGATAAGTGACACGATATATATCAGAAAAGATTAACTGAGACGACATATGGTGAAAGACCAACGGGATGATAATACTAATCTTAGCTGATCGCTTATTCCAGTTATTCCCTTCTCAGAGTATCTACCAAACAACCACTTGGCTGTTTATCTCAAGCGATATCATTGTTGACAGTTGCAAATTGGCTTACATTATACTGTGAACACTTGGCCACTGGACTAGCTATTCGTCAAGCTCTTGAGAAACCAATTTCTTGCATAACGCAACTCATTAACACCATACGCACCAGACTCCATGACTTTAGGAATCCTCCTAAAGTTGAGCGAAGCAATTATCTCTGGAATATTATAACATTTTAAACGACAGTCATTGCGATGGCCAAACTCGAGCATCAATCGACAAGTAACACGCTAATAATGAGCTTATAGGCCTAAGCTAACATTCGAATGTTCTGTATTCAACACTTACCATGTGAACCCGATACTATAATAATTTATAAGATACGAATAGATAGCACGTAAAAAAGCTGTCAGTAATGTAATATGCCAAGCATATTTCTGTCGACTGCAACGGTCATTGTTATCAAAATCGGTCGTTAAACTCTGGATCCATCCATCTAGATAGCACGTAGAATGTAGACCTTATACTCGTCGCAATTCTCCACGTCCATAGTGTAACGTATCGCACAAGATAATTTATCCAATTCTAGTATGAACTCGTATGACGCTTTTTGCTTTCCCTAACAATCTGTTAATATCTTTCGCTCAGAAAGAAGTCCTTAATAAATAAGTTCAGAATAATATTGTCCAATGTCGCTCTAACTGTAGTGTCGCGGGTTTCTCGCTCGCCAACTGCTTCTTCTAGATGACGAGAGAACCGCCCGTTCTTTCCTCTATCACCAAGCTCAGCAACACGACGCACTTGATGGTTTTAATATGTATATTTTAATGATTATACACATCACTCATCCTATCTACACTTACTGGAGTTATTAGTGTCTTTTAGAAATGTTTCCCTGGTTTACGTTGGAGACGGGATTCCCAACTACGTTGATTACCCTTATCGTCAGAACGACCTAGCGTCTCCCTCAGTTCCGAAACAAGTCCCTGTTCCTTTGCTTGCTACGTTATATGAATCCTTCTAGAGGCGATTTCCTTCGCCATCCCAAATGCAAAACTCGTATCTCTTGGACGACAAATCACCTGCTGAAACTATTCCTTAACCGGGTTGGTCGGATCTTGATGTCCCTAGCATAACGTCAATCACTAGGGGCGTACAGTTACTGTTTGACTAGCGGCTGTCATGGCTGGGCCTTGTCAGGCGTCATATACAGGCAATAAGTTCCAGGGATTGCGTTACATCATTTTTAGTTATACCGCCTAACAGGTTGCGCCTTTCGTGTCGGGGTTGTTCCTTATTCTTGATTAGTGTCAACCAGCCGGTCAAGACTAAATCTTCAACTGATTCAAGAAGTTCTTGTCTGTGTGTCGTAGAGATGGAAGGGGCAGTCGGCTCTGACATCTGCCTCGCGGTGTCGGGTTTCGTTGTTTGATACCCCTATGATCTTTGCATTATTCTTGCCGTCTGTATTGAGGCCGTCTGCCTCCGGCGAAACCCCTTGATGCCTCCAATCTCAGATTTCAGGTATACAACTTCATCCGTAGTCCTCATACGCCTCTACTGTCGGTCGATGACTTTTATATAGCGCCATCGTCCAGAGTGTCGCGCGTGACATGTAGGCAGTAATAAATGTACCGTCACGCAATATATGCAATGTAACTAGCATTCAATACTCTATTTACAATGGTCTGTAAGCCTATCTCAGTTCTGATTTGGGTGAGGTCACTGAACAAGTCGTCGGGAAGCTGGTTTTAAGTTACCTTCGTAGAATCCGTTGTAAGCATTTCCATTTCCGCGTCAGATGGAGTCCAAGTGAGCTTCGTTATGGGTTCTGTGTTAACATGTTGGCAAAGTCATATTTGGGCATTAAATGGGGCCATTTATGATGCGGCATCGTGCTTTCTCGGTTGCGGGCCAAACTGCTTGTAATCTGTATATAGGCCTACCACTGTTGGACCTTCGGCTCTTGTCTATAGAGACTCTAGCTGCATGCGCTTTCTATTCTAAATCTGTCTTCTTTTTCTAAGGTTAGACTGGAAGCGCCTCTGAGTAGGTTTATCGAGACAGCGCTATACCAAGTTTCATTGATATATTGATTAACGAATGGAGCTCTGTATGTTTTCTATCTGGAAATAACGGTCTTTTGTGGACTGCTTGTGAGCGTATCTGCACGCGATCATAATTTGCAAATTCCTGATTACAAATTCATGAAACCATGAAAAGCATCAAGGATGCAGACATGTCCTGTCGCAGGTTCGACTCCAAACAATAAATTGGTATCTGGGAAAAAGCGTACACAGCTGCAGCATTAAAGCCTTACAAATAGTTCAAATCCGTCGTATCACTTAATCTGAATACGGATCGCTAGACAAGACTCACTAGAGGACTCTGATGCCATTGAGATCACCGACAGATCTTCAGATATGTTCGCAAGAGGACGCTGGTTGAACATAAGATTGTGAATATATTATTAACGTCGTTTGAGTAGGTTCAATGAAGCTATTGAGTAACGAAGATGATCGTCGTCGCACTCCTCATTTGTCTAGGTTAGGAATTGGCGCCACTGAAACAAACGACTTTGACATAGTTACATGTACCTCCGTTCTGCTATCAAGGTCAGATCTGTCAAAATGGAAGGCAACAAAAAAATCAACAGATGACATAAAATGAGGAGTTTTCTGATGAATAGTAACATCAGAGGAAGAGAAGGAGGAGGAAATATTTGAAGTGCAAGAGGAGGAAGAGGAGAATGAGGCGGAGAAGAGAAGAACATTGGAGCGGAATAATAGGAGATAGTGAGATTGAGATTGATCTGGTCTATCAGCAGGAGTCAGAAGAGAGTTTCTTATTAAGTCATCCAAGCAACGAAGGCAGCTATTGCTAATTATTGTTATGTCAAGATCTTTGTTCGATGACGTAGTTGTTGGTGTGCTGAACTTTCAATCGAAACATCGAGTGCACAAATCCAGGTATACGGCAGATATTTGATTCATGATTTCTACTCTCACCCGCGCAGACTCAGTCATGAGTCCTATGACGAGTACGCTGACCGTATGCTGTCACTGGGAAGGTAAGATAGCGAGGAACAGGACTGGCCACACGCCCTCATATGCCGAGGCTGGGAACATGAAGTCGCTAGCCCCTCATAACCATGTTTGCCATAGGGCTGGATGGAATGTTCTTCTACTTCTGTAGGCTAGGCTATACTATATATATAATATATATATGTTTATATATATATATATATATATATATATATTACTTGCACAGTGTATACGCACATTTAGCTTCGATCCTCAGAGGAAAGGTTTAGACTTACCTGCATTCGTCGTTTTCATTCGTTGTGCTTTTGTCTCTCACAAAGGCCTTCCTCTCGATTACTTTTATGAGAAGAATTTCGTCGGCTTCTATCCTTTTGCCTACAATTGAGTTTTACGCTGGTCTCCATGATTAATTGTGATACGAAATGACTTTACCCATAAAAATCCAGATATTTTTCCGGTGAAGACTTAAAAACCAGCACTGGCAACTCACAATTCAATGTCTTGCAATAGTATACAATCCATTGAAACAACAGTTTGTGTCATTGGATAGCGTCAACTCTTTCGCCACATACATGTAGCTTATATGGGTCGATATTTGTGGCGAACTAATAACTTCCATGTTCTCACTTCATCCAGTCACAGACATTCAGAATCAACGATTCAGTGTAGCAGTCATAATCAGACATCAGTCCATAGGGACTCCGTATACCATAGAGCCTTGATAGATGCTGCAGGAGCAGGCCATTTAAACCGCTGGAGCTTGAATTTTAAATTAGATGCTCAGAAACTAATCGATGTAACTTAGGTCACAAATTGTGAGCCTGGTTATATTACATGCGTGTTGAATTGAATATTGAATTGAATATTTGATTAATGGTTGAATTGAATATTGAATTGAATATTGATTGGATTGAATATTTAATTGCAGATTGAATTTAAAATTGAGTTGAACATTAAATTGAAAATTGAATATCTTTGAACATCGAATTAGATTCATTAATATTCGAGCAGTCTAAATACATAAAGTCCTAGAATCTTTATTTTTAATGCGTGCTCGTTATAATTGATAAACTTCTCAATGATTATCCTTTTGGTGTTGAGCACTAAGCAAATCTTTAATATATCTAAATATAGGCCTACAGTACATTGTGGTCCGTGAAGCATAATTATTGATTTTACAATTACTTGTTGGGAAGTTATTGCGACCTATTTGCATGAAGCCAGAATAATAATTTAATTCTGAAAATTCCAGATTGCCGTGACAAGGCAAATCAAAGTCATCGTTATTAGAAAATAAAAAATTTAACAGGGCAATTAACGTCTACAAACGATGCAAATTGTGAAGCCTGGTGCAATTATTATTAACATCATTAGTACAAGCAAATGCTCTGGCATCTGGTCACGACATTTTGCTACACTTCATGACTGCGTTGCCTGACACGTCGAGCAGGCATGCATAATCATACCTGTTGATGGTCATTGGAATCTGCAGGTGCGGCGACCCAGAGGGGCCGAAGGGGACAAGTCTCCCCATCTTTACATAGAGGGAACAATTTATACCCGTGTCCCCACTACATTTCCTACTCCTCTCATTGGGTGTCTTCCCCCACCTGTCAAACGAGATAGCCGCCTCTGGGAATCTGAGTGGCCGCCATCAATATGATCGTTAAAAATTGAAATTTTTAAACGCTAAGCCTATCCAGTGCTTTTTTTCTAAAAATGGTTCCGGAACGCATCAGTAGGCTATTGTCGACAGAAATGAGGCTGAAATTAGATACCAAATAAAATAAAGTCGACAGGATACAATGCTCACGATCTATACACTTACTTACGAGTAAGTTCCGCTGGGAAACGCCACTGGGCCTATCACTAGCTAAATTCAAAGCACCCACTTACTAGCGAGCGTTGCAGTAGCCGGACATTAATTTTAGACTTTCATGGTAGACCTATATGAGCAGTGGTGAATCGAGCAGCTTGATACATATTAGGAAATAAAAATGATAGAAGGAAGTGGGTATGGAGATCGTGGAATTAAGTACAGAGATATATCTAAATATACAGTACATGTGGTCCGTGAAGCATAATTGTTTATTTTTACATTTACTTATTGGGAAGTTATTGCGACCTATTTGCGTGAAGATTCTCATTGTAATTATAAATTTATGTAGCACACTTCACGTGAAAACCAATACGATATCAAATATAATTTAGAACAGACATTTGACCAACAAGCAAGAAGACTGCATATAAAACTAGACGAATCTCAATTGATAATCGCACGCATACACGCGGAGCCGAACAAAAGAATTGCTCTTTAATTATTCCGAAACAGTAGCTACTAATTATAATGGGTGTCAATTCATTGCTCCATTGTTAGACAGTCGCGCACGTCATTTGAATGATATGCGTATCGATCGCCAGGGGCGCTTGTATCTGAATTATTAATGCATCTCATTATATGCATCGATGGTCGACCTTTATTCATTTAGGTCTATTCAAGCTGCCGACAATTTGGTAATCATATTAATTGAACATTGATGCTTAAAACGGTCAAATGAACTGGCTTCCGATGAATAAGTTATAGGCCTATCTATATGATTGTTTTGGAGGTGCCAGTTTCTACAGCGGCCAAAACGACTAAGTTCGTGAGAACCAGCTAACATGCAAGCAACTCAGCCAAGACAGTAATCGATTGGGTTAAAATTCATCATGGCCTACAGATGAGGAGCCAAATAGTCAGGCAGCGCAAGTTCACAAGCAGAAAATGCCCCCGATCGGATCATTCTCAAATGGTGTAATCGAGCTCTCGAATTCAAATTAGCCAAGCAAAAGCAGAGCCCGGTAGCACGGAACTTAAGTTCCTACCACACAGGTCTAATGGTCTATGCATTTTCACTAAAGGTTCTAAATTGCTGCTTTTCGATTAGATAGTTATAGGTTTATATATAACTCAATACGGTACCAAAACGCGCAGAATCACATATAGTTATTCGTTAATCGCGATATATATATATAAAGAATATATATATATACCGACAAAATATGTTCGTGGATACTTTGGAATGTAGTTTTGTCGCTCAAGTCAATAATCCAGTTCTTTGTGCTTTCACAAAAAGTAACAACTCAGCAAGGATGAGTTATAGCGTCCACATGACATCGTTGAAAAAGTTCGCTCAGTTAGTAAACTGCCTAAGAAATTGATCTGTTATTCTGCTAAATACCTTTTTCACTTGCATAACATTACACATGAACACATCACACTTCAATACAAAACAATAAAATGCAATACAATCCACTGACAATACAATGACTGGTTAACTACAGGAGCAAGTGACGCAGCTGTCTAGGTGCACATGCAACGATAACAATTATTAACACTTTCGAAAATTAGTTTTATGGACGGATTGTATCATCCGCCTTTGACTTTGCAAGCAGCCTGTAATGTGGGCTTGATGGGAACAATATTAAGGCGTGTAGTGATATTCAGATTAATAGATTATATATATATACAGACCTATTGCAAGGTATAGATGGGATAGCCCTAATGCTATCCATCCTTTCCTGTGAATGTTAGGGTTGACTTAAACCATTGTTATGTTCATAGTTTGACTATTTATCAGATTTGTATGCTCGTCTCTCGATTTCAGTGGCAGCTGATTTCCGCATTTGGACATGTTTGTCTAGAGATGAAAGCAAATGTTTCTGAGCGCCCAACTCTTTTGCCACTACATGTATTCTCTGAATAACGAGACCATCGTCAACAGAATGAGGACCACGTCGAAACTATTCCAAAAACGGTGATCGAAGCCTAGACATATAATTCTGATTGTTTCCAAGGAAAGCGAAACTTAGTGGTGTGTAATTTGGTAGTCTGTCGAGAATCTACCATCAACTGCTGGTTATGAAAGCGGTGGTTTTAAAGTGGAATGGAAAACCTGTCAGAACCAAATAGACATTCCAGAAAGAGGGCTTCATTCCACAGAACCTTCGCATTACACCAAAAGGTCTTCCAGTCTTAAAAACTTGAACAATAGATTTCCACAATTGCATTCCAGAACATTCACCGGATTTTCCAACAGTTGCGATTTCAACAACAAGCGATTCGATTTTTTGTACCAACATAAAGTCGCCACAGAAGCGTTGGCATCAATATTTAGCAGTTCACAGACGAGAGCAGATGATGGAACCAGCTAACAGCTATGAGATTGAAAAGGAATTACAGCTGACAAATTAGGTAACCGTATCGACCACAGTCTAATTCCAGCCGCGAACATCTAAAACGAATGAGACAGTCACTATATTATGAGCGAGTTAGTCGGTTTAAGGCCTCGCAGCTGTCACAGGGCATGTAATTAAGGCCACTGATCACGCACGTCGTTGAAAGCATCTCAGGCAAGAACTCCTCTCCAATCTTAATTATCTGCGTCACTGTCAAGAGCCGTTGGCCAGATTGAACCAAATTGAAGTAGTCAGTCTTTTCAAGTGCGCCTTGAGCGGAGCGAATCAGAGAACTGAGAACGATCCAGTGAATGAGGGTGTCTCCACGCGTCACTCAACTGTAACGGGGAATTAGCATCATGGATAGACGAGTACGTTAAAGACCAACCAATTCGTTAATAATTAATCGCAGCGTCGCTTCTCTCAAAGTTGAGCATAAGTCGATTGGGTAAAAGTTATATCCGTCAAGGTTCTGATTATGCAAAAGACAAGAACACTGCGAATCTCTTTAGTGCCAAGAATAGCTAAGTCGTCGCGTCCTCTGATCCGGTGGCTTACAAACACCATCAGCCGTCATAATGATAGTGATCCCAGAAATCTGCTAACGCACTCACCGCCAGCTGTACAGTCGCACAAATGTCTAAGTGCAGACACAGTGCAAAGCAGCGCTCGTCATTACTCGGTGTGGCCATACAGAAAAACGTGGATGACTTTGACTTAATGCTGGAGATAGGTTTACAGACATTTTATCCGTAGTCCTTATGTGCATCTTCCCACGATCTCATCTCGGTTAATCATCTTCGCAGATCGCTTTGAAATAAAGTGCAGCCTGTGTTCACTGACTCGCACGGAGGATGCTCCATTAGTTAACCCTTTCTGTCGACGCATATCCAGAATTACAATCGATTACGGTGATCAACCATTTCACTTTAATTCCCATAGCGCCATCACAAGATCCAGCCAGAATACCCGGTCGACAATATAGGCCTAGTCATAATGTAATGTAGTTGAACATTTATATAGCGCACCTTCAAAAGGCGTTCTCGCCGCTGGCCACACGCTGTTAGTTGACATCATGTACGAATATATCGCATCAGTTGGCAAAACAATGCACAGTAAGCTGAATTAGTCACCACCGGCGGCCAACGTAAGCACGTGTCATCAACCAATGGATTCCTGTCGACAGGTGATATAATATGGCGTGCATGTCCAGAACATCAGAGCCAGGCGTCGTCAATAGGGTAGAGTCACGACCGGTGACAGTGTTTCTTCCAACGACGCCACAGTCGCGAAGCAGTTACTTTAATGGCGGAAGTTGAGGCACATCCGGAAAGCAGTCGAGGCACAAAGAGTACGCAGAGAAGGCAATCGCTGGAATGAAGAGCCACAAGGGACCGACGATTGATGTCAATTGCACATTGTAATCGTAACTTCTGATTACATTACATGCACTAATTATAGGCGCAGTCATGACCAATGAACCTCAACCGAATCGCGGTCTTCGGTTGTGCTTGGTGACGTGTTCGTATCATTATGAACCGCGTGTAGACAAACCCAACCAGACGAGCGGCGAGACATCGAAACAGACGCACGAAGGCTCGACGAAAAGTTCGTCCGGAGATGTTGTAGAGGATGAAGTTGCTGGAGAAACCGGTATAGTAGAGGAGCATGACGAGCCTCTGTGCCAACAGCAACCGATGCGTTGGCTTGAAATCAGAGTCCAGCATCATTCGCCAAAAGGCGTACACGCGGATGGCGTGACTCGGAATGTTGCAGAGGAGGAAGACGCTAGACACGATCAGCAACGTCTTTGTCACTCGCATCTGAAGTCGATTGTACGAAGAGTTGGAATAGATCGGGGGTCCGCCGGTCGACCGAAGACTGCCGCTGGTGCTGTTCGAGCGGGCGACGATCTGAATGATCTGGTAGCTCTTGTAGAACTTCGACAGGGCGTACGAGATGCGAATGTTGCTGACGGTGATGATGACGGCCGGCAGAACGAGCGTGACGACCGTGTCGGCGTTGTTGATGTTCGTCACGATGTCGTAGTAGCTGACGTCGTGAACGCCACACGTTGGCTGATCGTAGACGGAGTCGACGTTCGAGGTCCACAACGCGAAGCTGTAGAGGACCATGGCCACTCCTGCCAGGACGCCGACGACGATCTTCGACCGTCGAGGTTGGCAGATCTTCTGCCGCTCGAGAGGGAAGCAGACCGTGAGGTGGCGCTCGACGGTGAAACAGACGACGTACCAGACGGACAGGAAACTGGTGACGTACGTTAGGTAGACGAACATTTGGCACCAGATGTGGGTGTGGACGATGACGACGTCGAAGTTGCTGAGCCAGGTGACAAGGATGATGAGCAGGAAGACGATGTCCGTGATGGCCAGAGCGGCCAGGTAGACGCTGCTCGACATCCGGCGGAGGTAGGTCCCAGTGAACACGAGGAACGACAGGAAGTTGCCGAGGAGACCAATGATAATGATCACTGGGATCAGATAGAGGTCGAGTCTGTCGACGAAGCGTCTCAGGCGAAGGGTCGAAGGGTCACAGTGCTCGTCGTATGCTAAGCAGTCCCATATGTCTAGGTCAGGGTTCGTCTGGTTACTGAGGTTGGCGACGGTGGTCAGGTCTTGAGTGAAGTTGAAAGAGTTGACGAAGAGGTGGTACCACTGACCAGATCCGTTGATTGACAGGTCACCATTGCCAGCCATCGTCACTTAAACAACGCTGTAGCGACACAGACAAAAAGACTCTTGAATACGCCAACAGATTCATGATAATGCCAAAATTCAATCAATGTGCTAATATGACTTTGATGTTAGGCCTATTTCCAATAAGAAATCTAAATTTATCGATACTATTACCCACTGTGGTTCTATAGCGTAACCCACAGTATATACAAATGTCGCGAGTATAAAACTCGACCATTCATCTATTTGTGGATCTTGTTTCTGCTGACACTCGTTAGCACCGCGCTCCTCATCATCATGCATCGTGGGCACATCGCCAGTAGACGTCCAATGCCATTTTCACCAGGCTTCCACTGCTGTCGGTCAACCGCAGAGTGTGTAAGTTCTTGTAGTGGCTTTTTCGTCCAGTCAATGACCGCGCTAATATCGATTCTAATTATAGGTTGAATGTCTAAAAACTTCGGATTATTTTTGTCCTGTCGTCTGGTCTGCAGTGCATCATTATTAGTTCACGGAACAAACACTGCATTGCGAGCTGTGGTTCATTGTTAGCAGGTAATCTACACGACAGGTAGACCTACTCGTGTCGTTAGGAGTCAGTATGTGACAGGTGCTCTGGTATTTTAGAAAATATGCCACCATACCTTTGTGGATAAACCATCCATTAATGCAACAATGTATCATGGTAGATTCTGTGTAGCCAGCCACAGAGACTGATCGTTGCGTCTTTGTCGTTATTATTATCCATTCAATTACTTAATAACGACTCACCTGTGCAAACTGTTAACGCTATACAAGACGAATCAATATGTCTTCGTTCCTTCGAGAGTCATGTGATCCATTGCCAAGAATAAAATCTTACGATGGAGTACCTGAATGTGCAAAGGAACAATATTTCCCCTGATGTTACCAGTATTCTAAGCACACCCTAATCGAAGTTTAATGACGATTTGTAAAAATGTGTTACAATACCGAAGGTTACTATGTATTTTTGCTGGAACATGGGAAGTTGGGAACCATACTTCTTCCTAATAGTTGTCCATTAATATTACGCACCCCAGATTGGTTTGCTATGTGAGACGTGTTCTGTAACTTAATAGATCGAATCGAATACTCTTGTGACTATACTATTTGTATTGATTTTCTTTTGTCTTTGTCATTACTATTGTCCTGTTAATTGCCAAGAACAGCTCTGTGAGGCTGCGATGTCTTTCTCGAAGCCAATCCCTTGTTCGCAGTGTCCGACATCTCGCGCTTGATTGACAGCTCTGACTGATAGCTGTTAGCAGCGTGGACCACTGTTTTTTGCGAAACCTCAAAGCAGCGGTAGCCGTTCACGTCAACATTTCCAGACCCATATTGCGTCCAAAATGTCTTACGACCAAGTAATGTTTCCAAGCAAGTCGGTAACTCTATAGGATTGGTCGTCTAGACAAAGCCTAACTTCAAATGGAAGTCGACAAAAACATCGTATTAATAAGTAATTAAAAATTAAAATTAAAAAGTAAGACTAAATTAATCGATGATGTTCACCGCTGTCAAAGAGATGACCCTAATATGCGTATACCATGCTCCACAAATGGTCGTCTAATTCCACAACTCTCTCATCAAGTGAATTATTCAGTGCAGTTGAGAGCCCATCTGACCATTGACTGATTATATCAGCGGTCCTACAGGGCGAAGCCGGTCTTTAGTCGAGCGTAAATGTTTTATGAACAGAGATGGATTTCAACTGAATTTCTTGAGTTTCTTAGGTAGACAATAATTCTAGACCTGTCGCTGCATTCAATTTGCCGATGTTGCTCTCCGATTTATCGAGTGATTCGCTATCCGAATTATGCTCATGCTCGCTGACGGAAATTACGGGCCCCTAGGCGGAGAAGTAACCAGCCTCTTATGTAGGACTGTTTTATGGTTGTCGTAGGCCCCAGGGTCTAGGCGTTCTCGCATTCTTAGGCCCCAACTCTATATTAAAGCCAAATAGACTTATCGTTTGTGATTTTGCTAATGCAAAGGTCCGCGAAGTTAACATGCAGCTTAACCTAAACTGCTTCAGTAGAAACTGCAAAACAATTAAATTTGCACTTATGTAAATTGTAATTTGCAACTTAAAATATATTTATTTTTCATTTTCCCCAGTATCTCATTTTGACTTTCGTAAGCCAGTGGAAAGTTCGTAGGACCTAGACAAGAGGTCTACTGCCCCTAATGGATAAGACGATCCCGTGTTATGCGGAAGTTGGCGTGTTCTACAGCAAAAAATTATAAGTGTATGGTAATATTCAAATGCTTAGCGCTTAAACTGATTAGGCTACAGTAAATTGTGAGTAGGCCTAATATTAAATTTTACGAAGGCATAAATCATATACTTCGTACAACTGCAATGGCAGCTTGTAGTTGTCATAACTTGATTGCTGCGCTATGTCCAGGGCCTCTAAAATGAGTTGGTGTCTGGGTTTCGTATACCTCTGCCATTCCTGTCGGCGAGTCTGATTTCATGTATAGCAAGTGCTTGTGGCAGAAAGCAACAACAGATTCAATAGCACAAGTATCTGGTATGAGTCTCAATACTTAGTGACTTGATACACGCGTCATTACCGCATTCCACCAATGATATGTCACCAGTATAGCTATAAAACAATCGCTGAGGCAGTGAAGAGATTAACCGCAGTGAGCTAGCTAATCAAGGTGGAGTGGACTCATGCTTTAAGTGTGCTGTGGCTTGGCAATTGGCGCTACATAATTGTCTAGAATAGAATAGACTGAAATCTCAGGCAGTTATTAGAAGAGGCAAATCGATAGAGTCTGCTTGGGTGTCTGCCTGTGTGGACCTGTCTCTATTGTTGCCACAGAGACAGAGACTTCCAAGAAGACTGAGATTGCTCCTCTGGGATGTTATAAAATCCAGTTGATGTTCATTCGCAGAAACCGTTTTGGCGCATCAACAAGAAACTAGATGTAGGCCCTAAACACAGCTTCATCCGAGTACAATGCCTACTGCTCGCACTGCCCCATATTATCGTCGACGACCCTAGCAGTTAGACCGTTATTGCTTCTGCAAGTACTTAGCATATTACATGTCTTCGAAATTGTTTAAGTACTCTGTGGCTTGGTCGTTGGCGCTACATAAACAACTAGAATAGATCAGACTGGAATCTCAGGCAGTTATTACAGGAGCCTAATGTTATCCCACAAAATACTCTAATAGTGTTTCTCTTCCCTCTGGTTAATTTTGCTCTTTAATTACGACTAAGTTTCTGCCCTGCTGACCAGCAGGGGCAGAAAT
>OY365806.1:9841557-9882092 GCA_959347315.1 Bimastos eiseni
CAAACAACAAGGAAGCGACGCTGTAAAATGCCACAAAGATGTAAGGTAAACGTCTTCCGTTAAATCACGTTTGCATTTAGCAAGATTTATAATAACTGTGATCCATAACTTAGATTAGAAAGCAATGACGTGCTGTCGCTGTGTAATGTCAAGCTAAGTGTGAAACAAAGCCAATGTTCAACACGTGATTTGTTCTTGCAATAATAGCTGACCATTATCACAGGTAGAGCCAGTTAAGAACACGTGTTGCACTAATTTCGCAAAATTTGCCCCAAATCTACTGCAAGTCGCGTCATAGTAATTTTAATGGGAGATTCACGGTATCCACGATTCCACGGCAAAATTAATGCCGGAAATCACGAAATTTATGGCTTTAGTCTCGAAGCGAATTTCTACGGACACTGTACTTATAATGTCTTTCCGTTCTATATTCCAGATATTTCTTCAGTGTGCTTTTGCTGCTTAGTCTGTCTGTTTGTCTGTGTCTGCTTGTCTGTCTCTCCGGCTATCTGTGTGTCTGTCTGCCTGTCACATTTGGCCGACCCTTCCATGTGCAACGGCGTTTTTGAACGTTAGTGAAGTTCCAAAGTTAGATATGACATCCAGGAATAGTTTAATTATGATCGGCGCCATTCAGGAGGTTTATTATTAATTGATTGCAGGTAAAGCTGTCTATTGCATCGACTCTATATATGCAATTCTTTTTTCTGATCGCTAATAACTCATTACATGATAACTGCCTGGTTTTGGTGCACCAACCCCGTTGAGGTCTTGTTCATCAGACCCCAACGCTGTAGAAGTTACTAATTACAGATCATTAGTGAATCTAGAATAATGCTTCGTGAGCACAAGTGAATTAGCAAAGCCTCATTAGCTGAAAATATGCAATTAAATAGCTACGATAAATTTTAATGCGATTGAAAAAAACGGTAGCCTACTATGGCTGATCGATTAAAGTGTGGTCCATTCATGTAGCCAATCATCACGAAACGGATTTGTCATGTCAAGTCATGTCACATCCTGTGACATGAGACGTCAGGACAAATTCGAAAAATTGTCTTATTGCTGGTAAACGAAACCCCTCATTACAATCATTATCGTCACTGCTATTATTATTATTGTTGCTGCTACATGTACTGCCGTTGCTGTTGTTGTTGTTATTATTATTATTATTATTATTATTATTATTATTATTATTATTATTATTATTATCATTATTATTATCATTATTATTTTTATTATCTTTATTATTATTATTATTTTTATTATTATTATTATTGTTATCATTTTCATTATTGTTATTGTTATTAGGTATTATTATTATCATCATCATCATTATTATTATTATTATTATTATTATTAAATTAATCCTTACATTGTAAAATGCTCGATCTACATCCGGCCTTTACAAACGAGAAAATTAGCGTTTAGGTACAACGTTGACTGGAATGTCATTGAAAAGTCCCACATGACATCGATACATCATCGTCTGATGGAGCAACTAACAAAGGAGGGAAGATGACGTAAATTGTCAGACAAGAAGACAACACCTTGATTTATGAAGTATCACATTCTTCAACTCTTTTAAACAGCAGACAAACTATCAGAGAAGAGTAGGATGTTGAGAAAGAGGTGGAAGAAGGGGAGGAGAAGTGAAAGGGAGAGGACTGGAATGGTAGAAGGAATTAACGAGGATGGATTGAGCAACTGAGAAGACAGACGATGGAAAGAAAAGATGTTGGGAGATAGGCAGGTGACGTGAGGGGAGGAAGAAAGAGTGGGAGGTGGAGGAAATGGGAATGGCAGGGGAATAGCAGAGCAGATGGGAGGAGATGGGATTGGGTGGAGGAGGATGGGATGAGATGGAAGTAGAATGGTGGAGAAGGGGACATGCGGCCAAGACAGAGAAATCCCAGGTCACTATAGGCAGAGCAGTCACGGGCTTATTGGACGGAAATCAGTGTGTTCTACTGCCAAAAATAAAAAGTAAGGTAATATTCAGATATTTGAAGCTAAAACTCTTGTCGTAAAATGCTAGTAATATATTTATTTAGCAAAGCATAATACATAAACGTTCTTTAACTGATCATGCTATTAATCATAAGCTGGTTACGGGCCCGGCCCTGGCCCAATAGTCAACAAGCCCCTAGAAATTCGACTCTGTTCCCTCTCGTCTGGCCTGCAATGCCCTGCATGCTGCATATGAGTTTAGGTGTGGACGTTGCTAATCAGTAGTCGTGACAGGTGTATTATTCTGCTGTGGAAATCAAATGTACGATAGAACGGAGACATACAAGCGGTTTCCTACACCTCTCCTAATAGTCAACTGACGTGCAAACGCGCCTTGAATTCACCAGGAATCACGCGACGTTCCGTCTGTCCAGGTTGTCAACAGTCAATATCAATTCCTCGCCGAAACTTCCGCAATAGCAAGTGCGTGCGTGCGTTCACCAATTAAGTCGGGAAATGAAAATATATGATTGGTTTATCTGTCCCAGCACATTGAATTAGATTTCCAAATGCTTTTTAATATTGAAACATTTTTTATATCGTCCGTGCAATCCTTTAGCGAATAACGAGCGCATCTTATAAGTTGATGGGCGTCTTTTTGGTGAAGCGAGACTATAGATAGCTACTGAAAATCTCTAATTTTAGATCGTATCGCTGCGAGGCCAATTTAAAAACATCCAGGTCCATCATTGTGTGCGTCGCAGAAGAGCATTTGAAATCAGATTAAGGCAATGAAAAGCTGTACATCTTCCCCGTGATAAGAAGGCGCCACGTCACCAATTTGAAGCCATGAGCAGTAGGCCTATACTTGCCGCCACCATTGTCACCGTACAAGCAATATCTCTTTCAACACCGCATTAAGACGATTGCCGAAATTTAAGAGATGTTGAATATAAAGCATAAACGCCCGTTCCACTTTTATTTCTCTTCTCTTGTAGAAATAAAGGAATGAGGCGAGGAGGAGAAGGAGGAAGTAGAAGAAGAAGAAGAACAGGAAGAACAAGAAGAATAGCAAGGAGAACAAGAATAAAAGTAAGTGGACCAAGAACGACAAGAAGAACAGGAAGAAAAGAAGAGTAAGACGACGTAAAGAGGAAGAAGTAGAAAAACACGAACAGGAAGAACAAGAAAACTGGCAAGGAGAACAAGAAGAACAAGAAATAAGAGGATCAAGAATGTAAAGAAGAAGAGGACTTTAGACTCTCGAAATAAAGAACAGAGATGCCATAAAGCATAAGAACGTTATCACTGAAGGCAGTTGAACGCATTCCATCAAGCCCGCCGACAGAAATTGCGGATCCCTAGGAAGAGACATTCAGGATCGTTGAATATAAAGCATAATCTGGGCAGAAATTCTACTGACAGCCAACAATCAGGAATAGTGATGGAAACTGGTCTTTATGTGTCCTCTGACAACGGTAAACTCAACTGTCCTAGGACGCTAACGACGGGCGAACATCTAGGACGTATGACGTTTGTAAGATGTTTTAGAAGCTCAATAAAGCTGCCTACGACAGGTATGCTAGTAATAGAGCCATAAGCCTTCATAGCATATATTCACATATACATAAATATATTTGAATAGGCATAATATTATATAGATATGTATATTGTATACATACGTCGATATGCATAGGGCCCATAAATCAACATAATTGATTAAGAACTTATAATTTATGTTAAGGAACTATTGTTTAAATGACACTTTCGTTAACGATTTACGGTTCTGCTTCAATGTCAAACTTGACTACCCAAGCCCAGATCATGCGGACGCTAATCAACACCGTCGTTTGGAAGGATGATTAAGTTGAGTGATGTGATCATATGATCTGTGGCTTTTGGTTGATAGATTCGTTCAGTGGAATCCAGATCGCATGAACCGCTGAATGCTTGTTCAGAACGCACTCTACGAACCCAGTCCCTAGTATTCGTCACCTAAGACCAAGCACTCAGCAGGTCCAGGATTGTCAACTTGTGGCTTGGGACGGCTTATCGTGTGCGAAATATAAGCTTACAAGCCATAGAGGAAGATAATACAAGTTATCAGTCTTTATTGTCTAGCGACGCTGTGAAAATTGTAAGCTATGATGACAATTATATTTGTAACTGAACCACTAATCCTAAAGGCGCGTATTAAGAATATAATATATCAGATTCACGTGGACTTAGTATGTTTAAGACCCCCCTTTAAAATCTCGATCTAAAGTCCTACGTCTCAGATAAGGCCTGTAATTTACTTTATCCGAATCTCCAAGTCATTGACTCTCAACAAAAAACTGATTCTTTTGACGAAAACAAAGCCCTGATCGTGCTTTATAGCACAAAGCTTGTTTCATCTGATTACGTTTTGTCGGCTTCTGCAGTTGAGCCGCCAATAATTATTGTTGATGTGACATTTCCCGCTTTCCATAACAGTCGAGCATATATACGAGCTAAGCCTTGTAATACTTACACAGCTCGACTGTTGTCGTTCTTCTTTGACAATTTTTTTAAAGAAAAAAAATGTTGTTCCGACAAATCATGAGTTACCTTTACAACTTTATACTTATTAGAGTAACGAACGAGCATTTAGGACAACTGAAAATCCGTGTGTCGATAACGGCGCCATTCTTGAGTGATCTTGTAGCTTTAGAGTATTCCGCTTTACAAATGTGAAGTTCGCGATTACGATTCCTCTTTGTGCTCGAGGGTCCATTAACTCTATTTAATTTTTAGAGTTTCGATTTGTCCTTAGATAGGCCTAGTCTTCAGATCTCCGCCAACCAGAGAAAAGTTGAGATTTTGACTAAAAAAATGAGTTAACTGACCGTACATGATTGGTAGAAAGATCAGACATGGAGTTCGAAGAGTCGAAAATTGGTCAATCTCTTTAGTATGACGAAGATATAAGAAAAAAAGTCACGACGTACATTTCTATTCGCTTACCTCCTGAGAGCAAGCTGAGACTAGCCTGTGGAACTGTTCTAGTTTGTTTTCCACATTTTCTTACTTTCTGTTGCTAATTGGTCCATCCCCACTAACAATTTTATCAAGAGCATACTTTTCGGATGAAGAATAGCGAACAAAACTGGGTCTATATACTTCGGTAAAAATTTTTAAAATTGCAAGAGACTGACGTCCTTCACTTGTAAGTCCCTACTATAGGTCTTAATAATTCTAACCCTGTTTGCGACTAGCTGACCCATGGCTGAGATTTACGTCCGAAATAGAACTCTAAATCAGGTGGTGCAACGATTCAACAACGCTAATTGACATAGCGACCGTTTGAGAATTACTCATCTGTGCTCCAATCACAACAACCCATGATTTAACGGTGTAAACACGACCAATGGTCTAATTGTGTCAGCTAGCATGAGAGCCTTTGGGAAATTTTCTTCTCAAAGTTAATCAGTATAAAGGATTAAGTTTTAATTAATCTGCAGGGAAGCAGTTCAATCATGTTCTTGTAATGTGCATTAGGCCTGAAATGGCCAAACAACGTACTCATTATTAGGAACAAGATTCCTCTGGCTCATCATAACAGGCGCTATCTATCGACATTAATTAACGCCAGACACAACACTAATATTGAGGTGGTTCTCATTTATATGAAGCACCATACAAACATATCTATTTGCATACCTATAGGCATACATGCATGCTTACGTATGCAAATACATGCATACACGCACATAATTTATACGACATACGTAAAACATACATGGATACATATACATACATACATACATACATACATACATACATACGTATTGGGTGTCACATGCATAATATGCACCATGTGTCAGATATGTCAGCTGAATGTTCTCTTTCATATGCCACGGTCAAACTAAACTGGAGCGAACTTGATATTCCTGTATATAGTTGCAACGGTGCATTTATACATCTGGCTCACCTGCGTGTGTGAGTGTGCGTGTTAATGAGTGTGTTGGTGTGGTTGTGAGCATGCATAGGTATGTGCGCAGGTGCAGATGTCTGTATGTGTGTACGTAGATGTAGGTGTGTGATGTGTGTGTGTGTGTGCTTACTTAAGCCACGTTTATTGAAAAAAAATAAGCATTTTCACTCCTCTCGTGTGCTTTGATTTAGAGTAGAATTACATATGCTCAGTCGTCCATTCATAAGGACATTTTAAGGCTTTCACGATTTACGCGCGTCGGTTTTTGAGTCACAAATCATTTATTCTTCTCACAAAAACGGTCAATTGATTTGACAATAAATATCCGATGATGCAATCGATCAGTAGGTCTTCACACAAAGAGCAATTGAAAGAAGCGATTTAGGTGACGAGGGAAACATTGCTTAACTAGATACATCCATCGCAAGGGATATTGCCTCATCCTGTCTATACAGGCAGATGCATGTTCGCGGGTATGTTAGACAGATGGACAGACAGACAGACAAGCACACGGACAGACAGATAAACAAACAGGCAGACGAACGGATGGATGGACGAGTACATACAATGTCACACACACATGAGCACATACATGCAGACAAACAAATACAATAATACAATACAATAATAGGCCTATTATACAAGTATAATTGATTATAGATTGGTCAACACCTAGAACGTGCAATGAAAAAACCCGACATCTCTTACCTCGATTGTAATTTTATCCAATTTACTATCTGTCCTAAGCTCTTTGCTTACATTTATCCGAATCCAGCGATAGGTAATTATAATAAAAAGATCCGTTTATTAGATGTGAACGTTAAGAGAACGAACGTTTTGAAGTAATAGCGGGAGGGAAATGGAAAATCCCACAACGGCGAATGATTGAATGATCTCAGTCGATGACGAATGTGTAAGACGTAACGTGGTTTATCGACAGCAGGTGACCATAGCCATCGATTCAACGCGAGATTCGGACGTGTATCCCATGTCTTAAAGGCAGGTCGATTGTGTTTAACGATTGCTACTACTGCTGTGCTTTATACCCACTCATCGAGTTAACCAACTGATGCTGCCCCGCATGAAACTCATCTGTCTGTCTGGCTGCTGAAACTTCGCTATATCGAGCTGTTGGTTTATTGCTCCCCTGCTGTCGCTTGCTAGCTGGCCATGCTCGATGTGCGGTGCGTGTGTGTGTGTGTGTGTGTGTGTGAGAGAGAGAGAGAGTAAGTGAGACAGAGCCAGAGAGAGATAGAGAGACAGACATACAGACATACAGACAGATAGACAGAGAGAGAGACAGAGACAGACAGAGACAGACAGACTGACAGATAGACAGACAGAGTGTGTGTGTGAGAGAGAGAGCCAGAGAGACAGAGACAGACAGACAGACAGATAGACAGACAGACAGACAGACAGACAGATAGACAGATAGACAGACAGACAGAGAGATAGGGCGCCCCATATAATCCTACATAATTCATTGTCGTCAACTGAACTCCAGATCTTTCTTTCTGTATCCTGACTATTCAACTTTGTTCTGTAACATGCACTGCTTTCGTCCGTTGATTAACGCACGCTTGCGCGTATACATCTGCTGCACTTTATATAGCGTCTATAATTGTGACAGCTCAAATTGAGGCGAATAGGCTATGAGGCTATCGGACGTCTGTCATCTTTAAAATGATATTTTAAAACACGGTGAAGGCGGTATTTTGTGGAATAACTGTGTCTGTGATGCGTTGATTGAATAAGTTCGTATGTACTACTGTACCCACATCAGCCTGTACATCACTCACGATTACTACAAGCTGACATATTTCTTTACTGACTTCGATTTATGATTTGAAAATGTTTTCTTGTTGACACCCCTGATTAACCACACCTAGTCTGCAACTGTGCAACAAATGAAGATGAACTTGGGCGTTGGTAATTGGCTTAGAAACTAAATATTGAATCGATGACAAATAACAGGTCACATATAAACAGGATCGGACACGCCTCCTAAATTTCAAAGGCTATATAATTAGACCTAATGCGTCTATGTGCGGCTTTAGACGTCTGAATGTATACAGCTACACGGATCCTTCTTCTAAATCAGTGCATTCTATCTTCTATTTATAAGTATCAAGTATTGTTGTATCATAATTATCTCCCATCTCTTCTTCCGTTGTCTCCGAGTGCGGCGTCCGGCGGTACCTTCTCTTGTGATTTTTTTAATGCAGCTTTCATCCTTTCTTCTCATTATACGACCGAACCATCCAGCTATAACCACTCGTGCTTTGTAACACATGCCACTCCCACTGCCAGCGTTTTTTTTCTACTGAGTTCGATCCTTTTCTCATCCCTCAGTTAGACTCCTCACTATTCTCATTTCTGTTCTCCACCGTTGAACTAGATTGATTAGTTTTCGTTTTGGCCAATTAAGTATGGTTTAGGACTTTAGGTTTGGATGTAGTTCAGGGTGTGGAAATTGCAATCGGGTTAACTATGCATCTCGACAATATCATTTACTGTTTTAAAATAAAGGTCTAGATCTAGAGATGTAAGTAAGTATTTTCTTTAATAATAATGCCTGCAATCGCATGGCATGTACAAACAAAAAATTAACATGCATGGTACAAATAATAAAAGTTTAGTAGCAGGAAAGTTCAATTAATGACAGGATATGAATCGCATCTCAAATCATATATGTAAGCTATTCATACTTTTCTGTAGCATCCTAGTAATAAGACCACAACATGTAATGTCATCCGCTCGAGGAACGATCCTATCATGAATACGTTGGTGCAGATAGCGAACTGAGGTATTAATCGGTGGAAGCAAATGTTATAATAGATGTCAAGAGGGAATCACAAAGATCATCAAGTGTGGGTTGATCAGAAGGGAGCGTACCCTTTCGGTGGGCGCGGGGAGGAGGAAATAGTCGATGCAATACGTGATTTGGATTGGAACAGATGGCACCAAATGAGCACTTGTATACGATTCTAACGCCATGATATATAGTTGCAGCGTTCTTCACTTGGGGACAGAGACTGTAGTCCTCGGCGCTTCAACCATTCGAGCTTTGGTTAGCCCATCTCGGCCGGTGAGGCATGAACAACGGTTGTAGATTTTGCCACTTCATACAGCCCCTCAGAAGAAAATTTCCGCGATTAAAGTATACGTTCAGGGCGCACTTTGAGGATGAACGGGGGCAAGAAGGGCGTTGATATGAGACGACATATAAAGGAGGTCTTGTCTTAAAAGCACCATCACTCTAACAGCTGCAAGTCCTATAAGTGGAATCCATGGGATCGATTTCCCTTTCATCTCAAGAGTCTTGGCATGTCATTAAGTCGTTAAGTGTTTAACTCATCTGAGGCCCGCGCGCCGACAAACTCCTCGTCTATCAGTGCCGCTTCTTCGGCTATCAATGCCGCCAAACTCCTCGGCTATCAATGCCGCCAAACTCCTCGCCTGTCAGTGCCGCTTCTTCGGCTATCAATGCCGCCAAACTCCTCGGCTATCAATGCCGCCAAACTCCTCGCCTGTCAGTGCCGCTTCTTCGGCTATCAATGCCGCCAAACTCCTCGGCTATCAATGCCGCCAAACTCCTCGCCTGTCAGTGCCGCTTCTTCGGCTATCAATGCCGCCAAACTCCTCGGCTATCAATGCCGCCAAACTCTTCGGCTATCAGTGTCGCCAAACTCCTCGCCTATCAGTGTCGCCAAACTCCTCGCCTATCAGTGTCGCCAAACTCCTCGGCTATCAATGCCGCTTCCTCGGCAATCAGTGTCGCCAAACTCCTCGGCCATCAGTGTCGCCAAACTCCTCGCATATCAGTGCCGCCAAACTCCTCGGCTATCAGTGTCGCCAAACTCCTCGCCTATCAATGCCGCTTCCTCGGCTATCTGCCAAGCTCCTCGGCTATAGAGTGTAAATGTGAAGAGCTGACCAATCAAACAAGTATCGTCAGCAAAATGGTGACTAATAGATTGGATTGCATTTAACATGAAGGTTTGAAGACAACGGAATGAAGGGATGCAGGGTAACCGTCCACTTACACTGTCATTTATGTGGACCCTTCAGAGCAGAAATCTGCGAGGCTAATGGCATGGCCAGTCACGATGTATTCACGGCTGCAAGCAATGAATTCGGACATCATCGAGATAGTCTTCGAAGGATCCATAGAGATGACAACCACGACAACTTTGATATCGCACGGCATCGTTAAGCTGAAACCACCCGCACCACCAATGCCTATTGGTGGTGCGGGTGGTTTCAGCTTAACGATGTCGTGCGATATCAAAGATCATTAGTGTAACTCTACTCCTGTAAGAGGCTTGGGGACTGGCACTGTCAGAGCGCGTACAGTAGAGCAGCTTAGGCGTACGATCCCCAGGTAAAACATTATAAACAAAGATCATAATAATGATTACAAGCTAAGTCTAGACTAGATTAGATAATAAAATAATACGTACGTTTATAATATAGATAATACGTATATATATATATATTTCTATGTATATATATACATATACATATGTATATATATACATATACATATGTATATATATATATATAACCGGATATTTGTTATTGCTTTCTTTGTAATACCTAAACAAGTCGCTGTCATTCATGATGAATAGATGGTTTTCGTCCGACAGCGAAAACACTGCTTAAGACTGACAAATGGCAAATGGTGGGCACACGCAGACCAGTGGATCCCCAAACGATTACCATTCCCGAATGACAGATGCCATCATGTGTGTGTGAGCGTCTCTTGGCTTGAGCATCGTCTTAAGCAATGGGCGCAGACAATTCTTACGTCTAGAAATGAGATAAGCGTATTTATAATGGCCTCTTGAGTTTCATCGCATTCAGCTGAAACACAGGCGAATGGCAGACACGAGGGAGGCATGAACACATTCTATTCAACAGACACAGACGGACAAATACACTGACAGTCGAAAAGAAAAAATATATCTATCTTATTTACTTGCGACAGTGAACAGTACCTAAAGATGAATCGATTGGACAGAGACACAGACTGTCAGAAGGAATTACGAATAAAGAAAATGCTATTGCACCCGTGGGCATAATATCCGCATAACTGAGTGACGCTGAAAATGAGCCACAGCTGTGGGGGCGGACTGCTCTAAGATGTTCCCCAAGAGGTCAAACGTCAGTGTTCGCCAAAGCTTGGTCAATATAATGGTCAGTGTTGACTTAAAACAGATCAGAGAGTGAGAGAGAAATACAGGCAGAGAGAGGAGAGATAAAGGCAGGTGCAGAAATATAGATAAGCCAACAGCTGACCGCAACAGGTATTCATTCTTACAGACGCGAATACAAAGCCGTCAAGAACGCTGTTGCTGGTGCTAAATAGTGCCAGCGGTGCTATGCGGTGTGCATTAGTGTTTAGTTTGCTTAATTAGTGGTGCTACATTGAGTAGCGCTTAAAAAGGCATTCTACATTCGCCGCATCTGCTTCTCTTTATTATTTAGTTGATTATTGCAATTTCTTCTGATAAGAGATTCCGAGTCTGAAAAACTCGTCTGTTACAAAAGAGAATTTGGTGTCTGATCATCTCTACTTAAACATTCATGCTTTGGTTTTCTCCGGGAAGATGGCAAGATGACATATAATCTGCATTCAGATCTCCTAATGAGCCAACCACATTAAACAGTCAGAACTACTCGATCCACTCTCTCTCTGTCTCTGTCTCTGTTTCTGTCTCTGTCTCTGTCTCTGTCTCGCTGTCTCTCTGTGTGTGTGTGTCTCTCTCTCTCTTTCTCTCTCCTGTTATCGGTTCAACGCTCTTCGTGTCTGAATAACTGAAGACCGTCGTCAAAACATAGATTTAAAAATGCATCTGATGAATTGGCATAAGTAGATTGCACAGACAATCAGACGGTTACATCCCACCAGATCGGCTTCGATTAAGAATAAACTATTGTCTGTTAACTTGTTAAATTTCGCCTTCATTGTTCTAATTCTTTTTTCCTGGGCATTCATACCTCCAACTCAAAAGGCAGCAAGTCGGGTGTTTAGGAGCATAGGCCCTGTTTTAGAGACTAAAAATCTTGCATGTAATATAAGTCCATAATGGACACAGAAATATCACATTGACTTTTTTCACCGGCTGAACCTCGATGTCATTTTTAAAAAGGCTTTCTTTATAAAGTGATGTTACGCCCACAATTACACGGAACTGACTTGATTGAACGAGAAGTAATTCTTCGTCACAGAGCATTTACTTCCGTCTTTGATGCATCAGCTATAGCCTGTCATACCCTTCGGCTGAAAACGAATTCATCGTTCAAGATGCTGCGTTTTTTAGGTCGTAGAGTGACGGGTGAACAGGAGATTCAGCCGGATTCAGTAAAAAATAATATGTCGAGCTTTCCCAAAGGACCATTTTTACGATCATATGTCTTAAAATTTTACCAGTGTTCATTTTTTCGTTAACTTTCTTTGCCAGAAGGTAAAGGGACAATTTTATCCAAAGCCAATTTTGAAATGCTAATCTTGAAACACCCTTGGCTAAATTGCGGCCCGATTGCTCATGCAGAGAGGGGTCATTGCCTGTCTGACCACAATTGCCACCACAGACTGCCTCTAATTCTCTCAGTTTGGGCAAACTGAAAATTGAGCGGAATTCAATTTGATTTTAGTGCGTCACCAACTCACTATATAATGCTTAGTACACTCGAAGCCGGCGCGATGCAACTAACAACCTTGTTATTAATTATTCTACTGTTGTGGTTCGTTACATTCATCACTTTGTCTTTGTCAGAAAACCTTTCACTCCATCGATTGATGACTATTTTATGAATTATTTTTATGGCGATGATGTCGCGGCTGCGTTCATCAAGTTCCGCCGATGTATAGACTAATTGTAGACCCACATTCATGACAGCAACAAAAGCTGAAGCGGTCGATTGGACGTTTTGAATACCGTGACTGGAAAAGTCATTCATCACCCATTCAAGAAGCCAGAAGCCCTTCTGTTAAAAAACAATTGAAAATGTTAGAATACGTACCTCGGACCATTTGGATTTGCACCGTCAGTAGACAGTATTTATAAAGCACACTATATCAAGACGTTAGAGCATCAAACTCATTAATGTACTTTCGCGGAAGCAGCGGAAGCTAGAATTCTTCCAAGGACATCATCTGTTGTGTAATAGCTTAGTTTCATTGCAACCTTCAGCCAATACTGAAACTAATTTCTGTAAATAGCAACAGTTGTCGGCTCCACCCATTATACATTCGAGACCTGTTTTGAACTCAGCGGGGACTTCGCTCGGCTGTTCATGAAGATCTACGGATCCCTCGTTTCCGTACAAACAACACAAGAACACCGTGCTCTCTCCTGCCTCTGCCTCATCCGTTGGAGCAATCAAACAAACTAACATCTTCTATAGCTTCGATAATACGCACCTGCTTATAACCCCAGGGCAGTCATGTGGAGGGATTCGTTAAATGCTCTCAATTTCAGTTATATGAGTCCAGTAACATACACAGAAAAAAGACCGTTGTATCTGAATATGAGTCACAGCATCAATGCTTCTTCAGTGGCACGCGGCTGAAATCTGTTAGCATTTTTTTAAAGATCAAGACTGCGCCAGCGTCGTCTCTGTTTCTCTAAAAAAGCGTGCGAAACATTGGCATATGTGTTAACTCGCAAAAAATACTTAAGTTCGGCTATTTAATGAAAATTTCCTACTTTTCACTGGATGAAATGGCATCGGTTTGCGTTAAGATGCAAATGTAATTTGCGCCTTTTAGACGGCAGATACTCGATTACAGCCCTGGGCGACCTAGACATCTTTAAAACGTGGATACTGTGAATATCTGATGAGCCTCCTCAGAGTCTGATTAAGTTCATACTCGAAAATCAGTGATTTCTTAATAATAGGTCAATAATCGGCGAATGATGAGCAGCCAAGCGAATAACTTAAACTCGGACTCTATAAAACGCAAGGTCGAACAGCGTAACTTTGTAATCCCACTGATAACCTATTTTATTAGATCCTCTGGCATAAATCTCCAAGACGTGATTTGCGATGGATTTCTTTAGGCAATGGATTCCATAGCCCGGTGTACAGATCTGATAGCCCGCTGTCCAATCAATAGCCGCACGCGACATTGCTAAACTCTGGATAACGGTCTACATTGGACTTGGATGTGAGGAATGCTTACCACTAAATAGGCTAAAGTGGGTCGAAAACGCCATTTTGAATATGATTAATCCTTAACCCTTCAAAGATAAGCTGAATAGGTTGTTTTCAATCTTCCCTCTAATTAAATTTTATTGAAATTAGAGCGCATAAGAAATTGTTGCGCAGGTCCAAGTTGAATGCGTTGAATGTTAAAATTAAGGTCATATCTTAGACTTAGAGTCTAAGCTTTGACTAGTTCATTCTAACAACCTTAGAAAGTCCGTTGCCTAAAGATAAACAAGAGGTCGTATCAGCCCAGGCATCAAAGTTTCTCGAGTAAGGTAGGTCGCAGCCGGCTAGGATACTCGATTTGCATAGTGTCATAAAAGAAGCTGTGTGCGCACACCAAATTTTTGCATGCGCTCGCTCCACGGCCCGTAGAGCCTCAGAGGGACCATTGCTCGTCATTACATGGTCAATGAATCCTGACACACGGTCATGATTCGACTTCTCTCTCGTGGCTGTTGGCCGAAAAATAGCGCTACAGAAAAGTCAAGGCAGCGGCTGTCATTTTTCAGTGTTTTGTAGTCATAAATCGCCTTCTGAGGTCGACTCAGAAGCTTGATATTTTGTTGACCCGATATCACGTTTCTGTAAGCCTCTCGTCACCGAAATTAGTTTAATTTTTAATTGACTCTGGTTTAATCTTTAATGAGCTTTAACCTGCGCAATGCTGCGCACAGTTAACAAATGGATCTCGTTATGAAAATAATAATCATAACTTCACTGTGCAACTGTTTGATTAATCGAATAAGCGCACAACTTTTTTTAAATAAACAGAGATTATGTAGATTATGCAATTCATCCGGAATAACGTTCCAGGCTTACCGCAATAAGTATATTACACATGTAGCGATATTGGCCCTGAAATGACTTTACGTTGGGATTGACTCCAGCCCAGGTCTACATCTGGAGCCATCTACAATACTGCTTTCAATTTAAGACTTTAAATGGCCGACTTCATATCTTCGCGATCAGATCAGGATAGGTTGCTCTCTTAAGAGGGGCAACACTATACAGCTCAAAAGTCTGACTAGTCACTCTAGGATGGATGTCTTCTGAACTCTGTGACAGTGAAGGTCGTCCTCTCTCAATGATCTTCGCTACAGAAATGTATGGAGACAGTGGAGAGGAGCGTCGCTTGTGGCTGCTCGCACGGGTGCCGAGTTCCGGTTATAGCCTTGTAGCGGATAGGCCGCGTTACGGCGCCATATAAATTGTCGTTATTATAAATGCAGCCATTTGTTCTAAGATATTCCAGAGGGTGCCCTACAACGCAATTCTGTCTGTTCTCTGAAGTGTGCTGTTACATGCAAAAATAAATTCGGCATCAACCTTATCGACTCCTAATAAAACAATTTTTCATCGCTGTGCCGACGGGACCGTATCAGTTCCATTTCTTTCTTGGTGGCACTTAAACTCTCTCTTATCTAAGACTCTTCCATGATCCTCACCTCGGAACACTGACTCATTTGCCCGTCTGAATGTCCGAATACCCAATAACAATAAGGGCTTATCTTACCTAGCAATACCCAATCTCCTATTTGTCCGCTATATATAGGATTAGTCCGTCTAACGACCTCGCTGCCCGAACCTTACCTCGATCCAACAGCGAAGTTGAAGCACATGTATATGCAACTTGACATTAATATCTTAGGTAGGCAGACATTTCTTGGGCCAACTTAAAGAAATACACTTGTTACTGATGCATTGTATGTGAAAGTTGTACATGCTCATTACATGTAAGTCCTTCTGTACGACCGAACATGGTTGTTCTGCAGTTGTCATTGAATTCATTTGATCACGTGAGCATGAAACGCTGCTTCCTTTTTGAATCAGAGGTGCAACAAACCAAGACTTTTTAAATCTAAAGTTGTTTTTTATTGTTATTTGGTTATTTGGATTTTAGTTTTCCTTTGGGCTTTGTCACAACAGGTTCGTTATAAAGAGCAGCAGACATGGCATGAGTAAGAGCTCCAACTAGTTTTTATAATTAATTTAACTCTTGATTTCAGACTGAAAAACACACAATTAGTAATATAATAGTATTATTTGTAAATTGAATAACAATATTTTAAAACACCAAAACACCAAAAATTTTAATTTTTCGTGACATATGGTTTTTAAAAAAGTAACAAACCAAAAACCAAATAACCAAAAAACTAATATGTTTGCAGCCCCGCTTTGAATGTAAACCCCGCCTCTTTTGGTCCCATTATATACTCATTCTAACCAGAGATTGAAACCTCTTGAAAAAGCCTTCTCAGACACGTCAAAGAATGGACAATACAGATGTTCTTGACTATATCAACGCCATATACACGTAACGCAGCACATTAGCCACGCTGAACAAGAATACGAGAACGGAGACACTCTCAGAGAACAGATGGCGCTGTAACCATCATACTCGACCTTGGTGCTCAGGCATAAAGGAAATGCAACAAGAAATGCTAAGCGGAATTTCATGTCACAGACCCTTTTTCAGAGCGAATAGGCCTATTAATAGCGAAAAGAAATTGTGAACATCAATCAACCTTGTGCTTGTGGACTGAGCGTCTCGACAATGCAAACTGTTATCCCGACTCGAAAACAACTTGTGTTAGCGACAGTTTATGACCTCTGAAAAAGTCGATTAGTCATCGATTTATTTTTTATTGATTGAGTGTAACCTCTGCACCCTGACAAAAATGCGTCGCGAGGCTCCACCTACTCTTGAGCCTCCTTGTACCCCACTCAACATTTTGAGTACATCGACCGCACGCTACGGGGAAAGACAGACATCGAATGCCGAGGCTGATTTTCATCTGCCAGGTTCTGCCGGTTATTTATACCATTCAGGCTTAAAGGATTAATTAAAGTCATCTGCCTGTTAGGCAGGCTCAATTGTTCGACGTCACCAATCCTCTCGCCCTCGTGTTCTTTCTTTTAGCTTTTCATGTGTCTCTGTCATCTTCCAAATTAGCTCCAATCCAGTATCATCTGTTTTTCTTTCTCTTGTCCGCGTTCTTTTCGTTTTTTCTTCTCCATTTCCTTTTGTCTCTTTCTCAGTGTGTGTATATAGGCTTTCCATGACTTCTTCATTTGTTTCATGATCTGTTCCGCTGACTTCCTCCATTCTTCTTCATGCTCAAATTTCGAAAGCCGAGACTAAGAAAATTAAATCGAAAACTTTTTTTTTAATATTCAAGGCTGCCATTGATGTTTGCGGTACTGCACATTTACCATAGCTGAATAAAAGTGAATATCCATTGAAACCCAGTCCAAACATCTTCAGAATATGTTACGCACGTCAATGTGAAAGAATGAGACATATGCATAGGGTCAAAAAAAAATTTATTACCCAATCAGCTTTAACGAACCCTACAACACTCTAATTAACGACGCTTATTGCTGCCACATGTTTTATCATCCGATACGAAAAGTCGACATTGCCTTCAGCCAATATTCATCGCATTATTGTTAAGACGACAAGATTCATGACATGAAATCGGAGCAGGATGAATGACCACGTACGTGCTACATAATTCCTGCTATCGCTTCTTGGGACATATAAGCCTACGTAAGAACAAGGCATTAAGCCAACGGATAGATCTGCAGCACTGTTCTTTACCACGCAACTGTCACTAGAATCTAACAGTCATTCGTGTAGCCTACTGCATGTACTAATTTAAGACAAACCAAAATAAAAACTAACATATTATATTGGTTTAATTATGTGAATCGCGATGCTTTGACTAGACAGAATATACTCAGATTTTTCTCAATATTTTAATTCAAGATAACTAGCCACCTAGAAATTGAAGACTAACAGTTTCATTATGTTGACATCAGTTTTTATAGAAATGGAATGATAACATTTCTCCAGGTTTTATTTAAGCGAAATGTAACATTTCTTATCTGAAAATCACGATTCAGCTAATTTGAGCGTACGGCCAGAAATCACAACAATTTGCTGTATTCACCAATCCTTCCGCACGCACGCAAACGCTGAATTGTGCTAAACATCTAACACTTAGAAGAACAGAATTTGATTGAACCAGTGTTAATTTGCGGCCATGGCTGGGATGTAAGGAGATCTGTAACATGTTCACTCGTTGGGTTGCGTCGTATGTTTGCCTCAATTTATCATTAAATTGTTCGCCAACGTATTGATTGGACACACTCGCATTAGAGACTAGCTGACGGGGGAGACAGGCAGAAGGACAAACATTCAGACGGATATAGAGGCAGACACACAGGTATGATCAGCATGGAGAAGCGTCGAATTGCTTCCAGCAATTGTCGTGCACTTTAAGCATTCGTCCAAGAGCATCTAGTAGTGGAACATCCGGACGGAATGTGCACTTTTAATGGTTTTCAAGGTGTTTGCTATTCACGAGTAGACTGCGTTCGAGGCTCATTCTGTGGTGCTTTTCAGGTCAATTTCCTTGTTCATGAGGTTTACCAAAGCCTACAATCATCTCCGCGTGGCAGCCGCCATGTTGGCAGGTTGGTAAGAACTAAAAATAAACAGTCCGACATTTCCGCAGGCTTCATCTGGTTTGCTACACAACAGGTGTTTCCGAGAATATCGCGGATGCAGTAGCGGGCAGGAAAGAGCCTAGTAATTTTTTTTGAAACTGGATCCAGTTTGAGTGATCTGTTTCTAGGTCAGATCGCAGAGATGTCAAAGGTCGGCTGGAGTATATAGTTATCAAGTGAAAAGCACCACGCCATGACGAATATCATCCTTGTTATAGATGCGTTGTTAAATAAACTTATTACACACGCACCATGCCATGATTTTCATTCATAGAAGGTAGACAATTGACATGGGATGCTCGAAAAGACAATTTGGAGAGATTGGACATCGCTTCTGCATTCAATAATTTAAGCTCTTTTCTTTTTGTTCATTTCCATCGTTTATCTTTTATAAAGAAAGAAGAAGAACCTATTTCTTTATTCTTTCAATCTCTTTTCTTCGTTCTCTTCCTTTCTCTTCCTCCTATTTTCTTCTGTCCTCCTCTCCTCCTCTGCTTCTTTCCTACTGCATGGTCTTCTGATTTTCACTTTTAATTTTGACTGATTACATTTGGCGTTAATATCTTGCTTGGACCTTGTGATAATGGCGCTATAAAAGTAGCAAGATCTCATTATATATCTACGTATTTGCATACGCCACCTGCTAAGCTTTTAAATCTGCGCATTATATTTGTTGACATTTCACGACAAGGTCGGCAAATCCGGTCTACATTATCGCAATTCCAAAATGTGACAGCCACATTGTCCTCACCATTTAGTTCATGCAACAGAACCGACCAATGACGAGATGTTCCACTAGTTCTCTGTTTCCCTTGGAATTGCTGTCACTGGTAATTCAATTTCATATGAATGCCAATATATCATCAGAGCAGTTGTACAGATGCAGATGATATCAACCACTTGAGAGCTCAGATCTCTGTTGGTTTTTATTGATTTATGGGAGAGCTCACTGCGTATTACATCATCTTCGCTGGTATAGGGCCCATCAAAACATCACGTACGCAAAAAATCATATTTTCTGACCCCCTCCCCCTGTTGCACCGCGTACAGTTTTTTTAACTCGCTCCCCATGCGCACGAGCATGTACATCTGAGCTCAACCCCCCCATTACAAAGTATAAATAGCTAAAGACATAGATGTATTTAAGACATAGATTTTACGGCAGGCTATTTATTTTTTTCATATTTATTCATATTTAACAGCTTAAATCTGTAAGCCATGCTATGAAGAAATGAAACACTAACAACACTTGCATCATAAACAGTTTTAATGCTACATGAAATTGATTCAACATGAATATAGTTTGTGATAGGGTTTACAGTTATGACTTTAATATTCTGTAATGTGTATATCAATAATTAGACAGTTATACGTTACGTGCGTACCGTGCGTTCACATATTTCGGGGCCCCTCCTCCCGCCATTCGCACCCGTACGCAAAATCGCCGAAATTCGAAACCCTCTCCCCTAGCTGCTTGCGTAATATGTGGATGGTCCCTTATGGGTCTTATCGCTAAGGAACTACGTGGATATTACTGCAATTGCACCTAGATCTTTATGGGTAAGTTAGTAAATATGTTAGGTTAATAAGTAGTCATGTATAGTCTCTACTTGTAAAACCAATCCAATTATGCTGTCAAAAGAGAGTAGCTGATCAAACAGGACCTAGTAACAGATAGGTAAAGTAACGAAGCGTGACTAAGTCCATGGTAACATTATTCAACCAATGTGACGTTAATCAGAATGAACTATATATATATATATACATATATATATATATATATATATATATATATATATATATGTAAACGAAAACATAACTAAACTCACGAGATCAGTCTTTGTTGTCAGTTCCAAGACTGTGGTAACAGGTTCCGCTGGGCTTTAATGAGATTCCCATCAGTGCAATATTCGAAATGATCGAATGACCGAACAAGGTGAATAGTTCTTTCGTTGTTCTTCGCTGTATGTCAGTGCGTCCATCTGTCAAAGAACTATTCATAGTATGTGATGATTGCAGCAGACTCCCAGTGGTCCACAGATGAATACTCACATATGTCTGTAGTTTATACATGATAATTATAGGGAACGATCGCTATTTATTAGTTTATATGTACCAGTAAAAAGAAGAAAGACTGCAGACGATTGTCGACGGTGTAAGACGGAGCATCGCAGTCGATTTCTCCTGAGAGCAAAGCACATGTCAACGCTGATTTCACTGACGGATGACGTCACTGTCTCTATCGATGTTACTGGATAGTTCATCGTCCAGTCCTTCCGCAGGAGTCAACAGCAAAATTACCGATGGCATTTAGATTGAGACCTTAATAGATTCGCAGTTACAATTCGTGTAGAACGTTACTACGAATGAAGTTGGCGACATCCAGACTGCAGTCGTCATTGCTGGCCACGCTGTCTGACGATATATTATATACAATTGAGGATGAAAACACTGACACAGCAGCCGCAGCAGCCGCAACCGTAGCCCGAGGCCTCAACCATCGCCTGCAGAAGGGAGGCACGATCCACCACGCTCTACTCTAAACTACAAGCAGATGCTGCATTCCATGTTTGTCTCTCGTGGTGTCTATTCTATCTGCTTTGAGACGAGCGTGTACAGAATTCTTCGTCAGATGCACCGAGTGCTAATGTTGTCTCTCCTCGATCAGAGAAGAAGCAGAAAATAGGTAATAAGGACAATGACTAGCAACAGAAACAACTGTGCTCTCTATGCAGCTTAAAAGATGAGGATATGTACCGTTTGGCCATCAAGGACATAAATGACGTCAGCCTTGAATCAGGATATTGTTATCTTTACGACGACCATAAAGCACATGTAGGCCTATGCGCCAGAAATCCAATGAACACGATAGAACCCTTATGCCCTCTGTGTAGTGTTGGCCTAATGGTGTAATAATTATAGGCATTTTGGTCTGACCGGGTAGACTCTAGGCATTAGCAATGGCGTGTGTATGTGTGTGCATGTGTGTGTGTATGTGTGTGTATGTGTGTGTGCATGTGTGTGTACGTGTGTGTGTGTATGTGTGTGTGTGTGTGTGTGACTGTGTGTGTGTCCCTGTAGTCAAGTAATAAAATGCCCCAACGGTTGGCAGTTGCCAAAATGGCAATAATCGGTTAGTTAGTCATCTAGTTAGTTGTCCGGAATCCTAATTATTATAGATAAAACGCTCATCAGTAATCAGACGGTGAGTATAGGTAAGCTACAGTATACGCGCCCCTATAGACCCATGCATAGTATGTCTATGAAGTTCTGGACACATTATTGTGACGTGGTATATCAGAGATAATTTTTTTTCAAAGTGCAGGTAAGTAATCGCCTTATGATTAGATTATATGAACGACTATGAACCTGAATTTTTTTATGAATAAATACGAAGTAACTAATCTTTTTCCATGCAACGATCTGGTCATTATTCCATCGGCTTAAGTTCTGGCGGGCGTTTGCGTTATATCACGGCATCAACGATACTTGATATATAATAGCAAGCAATTACAAAAACACGAAAATACATGTAGATTGCGAAGAAGACGACGAAGAAGAAGATGGTGAAGAAGAAGAAGAAGAAGAAGAAGAAGAAGAAGAAGAAGAAGAAGAAAAAGACGAAGAAGAAGAAGACGAAGAAGAAGAAAAAGAAAAAGACAGAGAAGAAAAACGAAGAAGACGACGACAACGACTAAGACATGAAGAAGAGGAATAATTAAAACGATGAAGTTGATGGTAGGGAGGAAGAGGAAGGAGAAGATGCGGAAGAATTGGAAAAAACAAGTACAATCCATTGAGCTAACTAGGTAAGGTATCCACATTGTATGAAGTGTCAGCCACTTCAGTTTCTTAGCCTCTGCATGTCCCATATTGACTCTAAGATTTCGACCTACAAGTAGGTCTTGGTCTGGCGGGGCTAATTAAAGAATGACCCTGGCTACTTGTTAGTCATCCTCAGGAACCCTGGCTACTTATTAGTCATCCTCAGGTTTGTCTGACCACGGAAATCTTCTTTCTGCATCCTGAGGTGAACTTGTTCCCTTTTCACTCACTTCAAAGACTTGCCTTTTCAATTATGAGACCCACTATGTGGAATAATCTTCTGTCAGATCTGCCCAGCAAGAAAACTTAATTATCTGTGCGCTATATGAGTTGGCTGCGAAATGACTGACAATCATGTAATGTCTGCCCTTGTGTTGATTATGGTGCTACTTCGCTCTGTTCATATTTCATAGGAGGTATTCACACAAGTGACACGATCTATTGTTACATGTACGACTCAACTTAATATTGTTTTCTGAGAAGATGAGTCTATAAAGTCAACGATGTATGTAGATCATAACATGCGGTGGATTTCTGTGAATCCTCTGTTTACTACTACTGTCTTATAACAGGCTTTTCAGTCTGAGAAACACTTATAATGACGGACGCTGTTCTAATTTCCACCTGATAATCAAATGCGAACGCAGTATTATGAGCTCCATTGCAATAAAATGATAGACGCGGTCTTCAGGCCAACATGTGGCATTCCATGTGCGTTGTACAGCGGACATGAAATTGGAAGGAAACCGAAAACATTTTGTTCGGTTGCGCGGTTGACTATCTGTTACACAACAGGAGATCTAGGTCAAAATGTATTCAACATGTAATAAACATATTGGTCAACATGTAGGTCAACATGTAGGTCAAAACGTAGGTCAAAATCTAGGTCAACATGCAGATCAAAATCTAGGTCAAACTCTAGGTCAAAATCTAGGTCAAAATCTAGGTCAAAATCTAGGTCAATACATAGGTCAACATCTATGACCTTCTAGGTCAACACAGAGGTCAACATCTAGGTCAGTCAGCATCTAGGTCAACACCAAGCCCATTTCGGCTCTTCGTCGTTTCGCAATCGACAAATGAGAGCCAACGCAAATAGGAAAGAGATGAGAAGATGTCCCGTCGCTGTGGTCGCTTGCGTTCTATTATCTGCATTTAATCCAGATGATCCTTCAAACCCCTGCAGACTAATTTCCCCAGATTTGACTCGATCCCGAATTTTTTTCATGTAAGTTGATCTCTCAGGCGTTGGTTTATATGGCGCTAAATTAGCAGTCAGATACTTCACGTTAGCATGCATAAACAATACTTATAATTATAGGGATTGTTTTCCATATACCATTATCGTCACAGAATGATAATGCACATGCATATATGGAACATATTTTATTGTACGATATAAAGATATATAAATATAAAGTAATATTAATTAAAATAAAAGCATATGCACAACCTTTTAACCGTATTGTTACAAACTGCGTGACAGAAATGACAATGAGTCTAAATGTTAATTAATTATACGAATGTAGACAAAGAACACTGGTGATGTAATGAAAGTAGTTTATTACGGTAAACTGACGGATGAGTGACGAGGTTATTGCCTTGAAACAGGGAATTCAGGGGCACATGTGATCCATCTATGTAATTTATATGGCGCCTCTTCAAGATAGCTACTCAGAGATGCTCCTGATCCCGGACCGCTGCCAAAGAGGAATGCCTTGAATATAGTTTATAAGAAGAGCTCGACAGGGGATGCCATTCCAGAGAGAGGGATACACGATGGAGAGTGGAAGGGCGATGCACGTGGAATGAAGAGAAAGCCTCAAGCGATTTGCTTTTGTAATGGAATGGGGATGACCAGACGCATCCAATGCACTTGAAGAGAACACGATGCAAGGCAAGAAATTCATCGAACGAGTGTTTCGATACAGCGCACCTACATGTATTGATGCTGCTTTCAAAATAGGCATAAGCCTATGGATAGGAGGTTCCAGCTAGGTATAGCTGCTTATATGCTGCATGGTGTATACAAATAAACTATGCATATACGCATGCATAAATAAAAAAAGCACATACATATGCAAATGCGTACCTATGACGTCATATTTACATATACATTACATGTCCATTTGTACATATGATGAACATAGAAGACGTTGAGTAGGGGTCAGAGGGTTAGCTGTTAGAGACTATGTACAAATGCGGCCGCTTAGCAGCAGTTGATAATCATAATATACAAGAATTTTAATTTTAATTTGAAAAGATAATCGGCCGAAAGGTTTCGTCTATGTATGTGTGGCGGACTTTCCAACTCACGTAGACACGGCCAACGAAGTGCCAAGCATTTGAAACAGATACACAGGCATATAGGCCTAGGTATATAGGCATATAGGCCTAGGTATATAGGCATATAGGCCTAGGTATATAGGCCCACATCTGTGTACAACATACAGTAGGCTACGTGTATCAGTATAGCTAAGTATATGCATGAATACTGTATATATTTATTTATTGTATTCCTATGTACATCGGTCAAGCAACAAGATCAACAATTTGTTAAATTCTGTTAGTTCATTACATTCATTCAGCCTTTGATTTATTCGTTGATGTCCATTTTGAAACTTGTACAATATTTTTATCCGTTTTGTAACACATGTGGACCTACCTACGTCTACTTTAAGCCTTGCCTCGGAATTAGATTTTACTTGTTTGCTTTGTCTTGCAAAGCACGTAGCTTCGACCGTTATTACCCAGTTATTTGACGACTCCCATATGTAAAGACAATTGTACTTGGCCGAGCACTCAATTTGAACGCAAACAATTTGAGCAAATTAGCCAATGACTTTCATTATGATGGCAACAGGTGACAGTTTTATAGCGCATTTATATCGATGGCTATATTTATGGAAACGAGCGAAAAGAGATTTTTCTGTAGGACGTTCAGCACACTCATCAAGTAGTTTGTCTTGACAATTTTACAGTTTATCAGCATCAATGCTTTGGATCTTATTTGATGCCAGACAGTTCCATTGTTTCATTGTACACGCATGGTGACTTGTCGTCTTAACCACCTGTCAATCTTGTTTATGTTCTGGCAATTAATATTGCACTACATAATTATATGTATGTATGTATATATGTCTGCATGTACGTATGCATGCGTGTATGTTTGCTTTTGTCACTAGTTGGGCATCTCGCCGGGCTTCATACGGCAATTAGAGCGGATCTATCGGTCGGCGGCCCGCCTGATAGGAGGTATTTCCAGGACAGGCCATAACATGTTTCTGGTTAATTGCGCGTTGTTTTGCACTAGATGCCCCTCCGAGGGCGCATTGTTTTTCGGATCGCCTTCTTTGTATGGCGCTGTCTCGCTGGGACTGAGCCTACTTACCTTCAGGAGCTACTTATGCCGTCACACTGCTGTCTGCGCACAGAGGGCGCTGTGCTCTGCTGCGCGTGGCATTCTCAGCGTTCCATTCTCACGCACTAATGATGCAGCATCGTGCCTTCTCTGTTCTAGGGACTGCCACTTGGAATCGGAATCCTCTGGACCTCCGTATATTCATCGGGAGTAAGACTTACGTATTTACGTTTGTATGTATGTATATGTATGTATGTATATATGTATGTATGTATGTATGTATGTTTGTATGTATGTATGTATGTATGTATGTATGTATGTTTGTATGTATGTATGTTTGTATGTTTGTATGTATGTATGTATGTATGTATGTTTGTATGTATGTATGTATGTATGTATGTATGTATGTATGTTTGTATGTATGTATGTATGTATGTATGTATGTATGTATGTATGTATGTATGTATGTATGTATGTATGTTTGTATGTATGTATGTATGTATGTATGTATGTATGTATGTATGTATGTTTGTATGTATGTTTGTTTGTATGTATGTATGTATGTATGTATGTATGTATGTTTGTATGTATGTATGTATGTATGTATGTATGTATGTATGTATGTATGTATGTATGTATGACCTGTGGAGAGATAGCAAGAGGTGAGGTGTTTGTGAGTTCGTAAGCTACTCTTGCATCACATTGAAGCATAACACTATAACTGCTTGCCTAACATCAATGGTAGGTAAACTAGGTATACAGGTTAACTAACTTTTCCATCTGCGAGTGACCTCAAAGTGGTTAACGAAGCATTCTAGATGTTCATATAGCGGAAGTGGAGAAGAAAAAAGGTAAAGGGAAAGGCAGGGCAGGATCAAGTGGATTGGCCACCACTGCGATCTTAAGGGCAGCATCCAACAGAGGCATGCAAACTCCTATTTTTCTTAGTAAAAGTTCAGCTTTTCCAGAGGCATATCTACAAGAAACTAATAAAGCAGAGGCTTCATGAAGGGTTCCTATCTCTCCCTCCTCAAAGCCTCAGAAGCGACGCAGCCTGTACACAATGCACAACGCACAAGCCGTGCTTGATAACATCTATCACGAAATGTGGAGAAGAGGCTTTTCAAAAGCTGTCGTTTACTTAGAACAAGATTCTTTCCATCTGCCATGATTAAATGGCACTCAAATTCTTTTTGTATACTTTCGAAAAAAATGACATTGCAACAACGCTCTCATTTAACTAAACTATACGCTAATATGTTGCTAAAAAACCCATAAAAAGAGCATTTTTTTAAATATGCTTAATGGATGATGTAATGCGTAGAACAATTCTCATAAATGTCTTCCATGTGTATTTGCGAAGGGGCCACAATAACAGTGCTAGCCCTAGGGCCCATAAAATGAAGGTCTGCCTCTGAGCGCATCGAAGACATTTTGTAATCTCGCTCTTCGGTCATGACTCGGGCTTATGACTCGGTCTTATGACTCGGTCTTATGACTCGGTCTTATGACTCGGTCTTATGACTCGGTCTTATGACTCGGTCTTATGACTCGGTCTTATGACTCGGTCTTATGACTCGGTCTTATGACTCGGTCTTATGACTCGGTCTTATGACTCGGTCTTATGACTCGGTCTTATGACTCGGTCTTATGACGTATTGAAACCGGTACACTCGGAGTGTAACGTTACAATCAAGGTAAGTTGCGTTAAGCGAGTGAATGAGGGTCGTTGTAGCTTAGAGTAATATAGACCAACCGTCTGCTGTGCCATATAAAGACATATAACACGTGATGGCTTATTATTATTATAGTTAACTATTATAGTTATTATTATTATTATGACTCGTCGGGCGATCACGTGACCCGCCATGAGGCGTCTTTGTCCAGATCGCAGACATCAAGCCTTTGCTTCTAATCCACAATTTGCAACCTCCTCCTACTTTCATCAACGCTTGATATCGCCTTTATGTATGATCCAGAGTTTAGAGACAGTTTACGACAACAGAGGCCGTTGGCGTCGACATAAATTACTATGGTATATTACACCTCTTATATCACTCCTCCATGGCGTCTGTAGATCTAGCCACATACATTACTTCTTTATTGCATTCATCCGCGGCCGAATTACACGACATCTGATTATGTACTCCAGCTGTTATAGTGGCTGACGTATTAGAAGACAGACGAGTAGGAAGCGAGAGCGTTTAGATGGAGGCAGACAGAGCAGGCCAACAATAATTACACGTCCTCAGCATTTTGATCGATGTGAACTCCGACAGAAGTTACGATCAATCGTAGCAGTAGATGTTACATAACATGATGCAAAGACGTACTAAACCTTGAGGGACACAGGATGATGTTGGTATATTAGAAAAATGGCTGCTTGTCAAATATCAGTGTACTACTTTACTTGCTTTAGGCCTACTCTCAAACATAGATGTCGCCCCAATTTATATCTTGTTTCTATTTGAAAATATGACGCCTAAAACTTCCAAGGGCATTTTTAAAATTTTGTTGACGTGGCTATTCGTCAATTTATCTTCATAGCAAAAGTTAATGAATCAGCTTGTTAAAACAAAAAGATGTGACGATTCTTGCTCCCGATTATCGCCCAAAAGTAGTGACAAGAGACGTTACATAGGGAGTTTCCAGTCCTGTTCATAATAGGTCTTTGGCGTCAACCTACGTGGTTTTTTAGCCGATCGTTGCCAACAAATTGCCCGTACATCAACATTAGAGCACATGTATCGTCCGATGGCTGAAACACATACACGGTGACCACTGTGGATGTGAACAGATCAACTGGCGCCATCTGTTCATCGGTCTGTATGATAGTGGTACAGACGAGTTAACTAGGAAGCAGACTGCAGACGGACTTCGCGAGATAATTATTCGCCACATAGAACCAACTTGGATGCGCGTAAATTACAATCATCATTATCATCATCATCAATTCATCACCGTCACTGCCCGGTGATAATTGAGTTGACAGCGATCAGATAACTCTTCTCATCTCATATTTGGTACAAGTCTGAATGCATTCTCGTTAATATTGCTTTTTAAAACAGTCTTTGACTTCCGTTGTTTGGTTTTCCTCTCGCATTTGATTGTCCAAACATGCATTGTAGCGCATCGCGTGCGATTTTAGCTATATAAAAATAATTACATAAATAATCAAAATACTACTACTACTACTACTACTACTACTACTACTACTACTACTACTACTACTACTACTACTACTACTACTACTACTACTACTACTACTAATAATAATAATAATAATAATAATAAAAATAATAATAATATTAAGGATAATAATAATAATAATAATAATAATAATAATAATAATAATAATAATAATAATAATAATAATAATAATAATAATAATAATAATGGCCTCTTCTTATATCCCCGAGACAGCTTCCATAGCTATAATAATAATAATAATAATAATAATAAAAATAATAATAATAATAATAATAATGATGATGATAACACCAGTTATTATTATTATTATTATTACTTTTAGTATTATTACTATTATTACAGTAGTCTTATATAGCGCCCTTTCAAGATTACCTGCTCAGGAGCGACCGTTTGCATCATAAGCTGTAGTATAAGTATGTGCTTAACGCGCAAACAAACTGGCTTTGTTGCGATGATAAGAAGCAGAAGAAAAGCTCATTAGTAGGATTTAACGAGATGTGCTGGGCTGAAGAACAGGTCTAAGTTATGTCGCCACCTGAAACATGATAATATGAATGGATGATGGATGGATGGATGGATGAATGGATGATGGATGGATGTGCTGGTGCGTATAGAGGAGTGCGTAGAAGCGTTTCATGTGTAAGTGAGTGGACGGGCGTGTGTAATGGTATTATATAATTGGTCAAAGAGGAAACAATGAATCATATGCTTAAATAAGTCGTTTGACATCAGACTACAAGAGACCGAGCATGCACATACATTATGATGCTCACGCCTTCATCGGAGTTCATAAGTCGACGAACGTGAATTATTCACGTGCCACGTAATACGCAACGCCATCTGATGTTAGCACCACTGAGACCATCTGTCAATCTGTCAATCATCCGCTCTATAGCCTATGCGTTGAAAAAGATCATGTGCTATTGATCAATTGGGAGAACATGGGTGGGGTTTGCATCTGACTCATTTGCACTGAATACTATTAATGGTGTGAGATTGTAAATTTATTAACGACGTTTTCAAAGCTGAGATGATTAACGTCGGCACTAATGGTGTCTTGATGTAATCCTTTTATACTCAGAAGCGATCACGATATTAGTTATGAATACTTTGCAAGGAGAAGACAGCAGAGATATTGATTTCTAATATACAGAAGTCGTTCTTTTCCCAACCAGCTTCCGCACCTTGGTCCTCGATCAACCAGTGCACATCACGCTCGTTTACGCGTACAGTGAAGTCAATCTTCATCGAAGTCATCAGTTCCTGACGACAGTCATTTTCCTGCAATGGATGCGAATAAATTTTCTCCATGGTACTCGGACAGTTGTCAAGTCAATTACTTTCGTTGGGGTTAGTCTTGTTGTCTGTGCAGCGTAGTCTGTGGTCTGTCATTATTTCTTTCCTTTGAATCTTGCATGTAGTGCATTGTGTGAGATTTGGTCAACCGTCATTCTCTTTGCTACGCGTTCAAACCATCGAAGACTTCGTTGAACAAATCTGAGTGGTTTGATTACCTACTGAATGTATTATGTCGGCTTTTCCTATTTTCTGCATCATGAATCTTTTTGGAATGAATCGAATTATCCAACATTGCCACGAGTACAGGAAAATCGGTCTCGGATTTTTTTCTTCACTTTCTTGATTAATTCACTGCTTCGTCATATCATCTTCTCTTCATTATTCAAAATGCCTTTAGATAGACGAATTATTATACATAGAATCAGAAAGAGTTTGTGGATCGATTATTCGTAAGAACGCAGATTTAAAGCAACGTGCTGAACGTAAAAATGGATGGTTATTGAGACTAACATTTATGATTGAGAGGATTACGGTAAGTAAATATTTGTAACGAACAGGACGAAGACATTTGCCTCAGACGCGTACATTTATAGAGATAAAGTCTCAGTGCATGTTGCAGGTCAAATTGATGAAGAAGTCAGTCTGAGGCGATATCTTCGTCAATCACTTAAGAATCTGACAAAACCCTAAGAGCAGAAATTCGTCATTGAATGATCAGCAGACCTATGGAATGCTTTGAATGACAGTAGACATAATTATATCGTCTCAGTGGACACCTTCGATGCTATGAAGAAGAGGTTGGGAGGGTGTGATTACTGAGGACCACAGATGTTAATCAAGCATCTAGGCTTTTATCCTCATCGTTAATTAGCCGTGGCCTCCATTGTAGACGGTCACGTGCATTCCAATATCTCCATCGGAAAAGCTCTGACAAGGTCATTGGGTGCATCTGACGAGAATTGATACATACATACGCAGATGGACCTCATCGGGCTCACCTTGACTTCTGGAGCTGGTATTATGTTTTATTTATTCACTTATTCATTTGGAGGATTTATGTAGCGCCCCTTCCAGAACATCTACTCAGAAGTACCCACGAATCAAACCCCGGCTAAAAGGATAGTTTTCATGCTGGTATAAAACACGGTGGATTGGCCTCTGGGCACAATGCGGAGGCAAGTTCCAGCTGCAGGGCCAGTAACCCAGAAGGCTCTGCGCTACCTTGGGTAAGTCCGAGAGAGAGGGATAAGAAGCTCGGCCTGAAAAGAAGAACGAAGGGAGACTCGACGTTAAACACCAAAGGCAGAACAGCATCGTTCCCATAGGCTGCGACGATTGTCCAAATGATTTCTGCCAAGGCTATATGAGCTACAATTATTTCAACAGTATTGTGATGCTCTTGAAAATAGTGAATGCCTAGGAAACGTTAAAATGAATTCGTTGCCATCGACGATGATCTAGTGTCGCCCGTTGATAAATGCAACGACCTCGCTTCCATGTATCAACTCCATTTCATCACGATCGCATACACCTCCTCCAGCACTTCTGGAATAACTTTCCAACTAAATATGGTCCCGTATACAATGCATATAGGTATGCACTTGTTTTTATGCCAATCTGTATAATTATGTATGAATGTATGTATGTATGGATGTATGTATGTATGTATATATGTATGTATGTATGTATGTATGTATGTATGTATGTATGTATGTATGTATGTATGTGTGCTTCAATGTGCATGTCTAATGAAGCATGTTTTGCATCTACAGGTGTAAGTTTACATAAGCCTAAATAATTAGTTATTAATTATTATAACAAACAATGCGGTACCATCTTAGAGAAATTGTTTAACAATCATGTCATTGCTAATGAGATATATACGTATGTATGTATTGAGAGAACGTTGAATACCCATTCCCGCTCTCAGCTGTCGACGGGAATCCATTCGTTGATTTCACGCTTGCTATGATGTTACAGCTAAAAATCATCTTCTGATTCTCTTCCAAAAGAGCCTTTATACATGTATATAAATTTGTGGGCTTTATGTAATATAGGTCTAGGTGATTGATTTAAAGTAGGTTTAGTAGGCCTATCGTGAACAGCCACAATAAAAGATTCTGATTCGATATTCCTTGCACAGAGGAAAAGACTTTGACCTTTTATTGCATCCACATTGTTAAGTGTGACGTCGCCATTTCTATCCGGTTTTGGCTTCATCTGTACATGTACCTACCTCGACATAAAAACACAACGATCGTGATTGCTTTTGACTCTCAAGTGGCGCTTTAGAAGTTTGGAGATTACGAAAATTACATTTAAATCACTTAAATCACTCTTGGCTGTGAACAAGATGAACCGCGATAGTATCGCCACTTGAGAGTCAAAAGCCGACGGAATTGCATAAAGCCGATAAAGAGAGGAAATCATAAACTCAAGAAACTACAAACTGCTCAGATGTTCTCATCGGCAACGTACTGATCAAAAAGGCTGTCATCATCATTATCGTCGTCGTCATCATCATCATCGTCGTCGTCATCGTCATCATCACCATCATAGTCATCCTCATTGTCATCATGATCAGCATCGTTGTCGTCATCATTATTTTGTGTTACTGCAAACACTAGAACTACTTCCACTTCCACTTCAACTAATTTTACTACCATCATGATTGCTAATACAATTAAGTACGACTACTTGACAATGACAAATAGCAAGCAGACAACGTGATTCATTCAGACAGCACATTGTCTGACGAAGAAGCGATCAACGTCCAATGTAAATCCGTAAGACGACCTCTCCTAAGCTACATGTAAGCCCGAATTGAGCCGATGATGTGATCTGCTGCTTCCGAGTCTGCCACAACATCTTTCTTCACTTGATACGCAAGAACCAGTGATCAACTACCAAACAAGACGATAGTCAAAGCAGACAACCGGAAAACAGAAGAAGCAGCTGATTTGCATCACCTGCAACAGTTTCCAATGTGACAGAGTCCACAGATTAATTATTCGGATCTTAAATAAATTGGCAACCGATCCTTAAGACAAAACTATTCGTGAAATTGCTGTTTCTGTAAGACTCTTTGATTCTTTGAAACAACAAGATGTTCTAATTTCAAAATGAGCTGCAACTGTAAACATATTCTAGCAACAAACCCAGCACGTACATAAAAAGCCTTCAAAGACAAAATGGAAGAATTATTTTGTTGCCTATAGAATAACTTTTATTTGCAAGACCACATGTATATAAACAGATTATTGTAGGCAGACACAATTGTTTATTTGATCATTGTGTTTTCATGATGGTATTGCATAAACACGCAATTAGGCAGAGTTTTGCCTTAACTTGTTTTGAACTTAGATAAATAGAGTTACATATATCTAAAACAAATTTAATCTAAATTAGAAACAGTTAAGAGTTAATAACATAAATTCTAGACAAACAACATAATATTATATCTACAAAACAACATATTTTATCAACATAGGCTAGATTGAGACAGCTCCACTTAATAGCATTCTCTGATGCATAGCATCTAAATGCTCGATGTCAGTTCTTCGGGATTAGATTTAATCACAATTGTGAAATCAATTTATCTGAGATTTAGGTCTACTTGATTTGAGGTCGAAGGCTCCGATCAAATCAACCTATTATGTTGTCAAGCGTTTAATCATGCATACAGTCATGTCTGATCGTGTGGTGTGTTAATGTCAAGCACCGTTGTGAATTACAACAGATGCGCTACATAAATAAGCACTGTGATGCATTGCAATGTACTCGAACATTTATATAGCGCTGCTTCAAGATATCAATTCAGATTATATTAATATGAAGATATCAATTATTTACGCTAGTCCAAATGTCCTTACCAGCGAATATTAAACATCAGTTAGCAAGACAGTGCACAGTAAGCTGAGAGAGTAGTCCGTGGTGGGCCCACGCACAAACGTGGAACCAACCAACTGACTTCCGTCGACAGCTGGCAGATAGCATAGATGCTCAGTGTTCTCACAATGCTTGCAAATATACAACGCATATATATTATTACACAAAGAATATCCTAGTGCGGCAAAAGATCAATGGCAAATGATGAGCATTGTTGTTTCATATCGATCAAAGCTCGTCCAAGAGACCGCCGCCATCAAGTCGAAACCAGTCACTAATCTATCTACTGGTAGTGACTTCGTTCGCTCTGCTTAATCGCGAACTCGGATTTTCCATTTGACGAAGACGCCATCCAGCATGAGGACAGAAGCACACACTTGCTTATAGGTGCAAGATAATTCGGTGTCAGACAATTCGATATAAGACAGTTCGGTGTCAGACAATTTGCTGCCAGACAATTCTGTGTCCGACAATTCGTTGCCAGATAATTCGGTGTCAGGCAATTCGGCGCTGGAACAAAAATCGATTGATTTGATATTGCAAGTTTTAGGATTGTTGTAAACTGCTCCCTTTATTGCGTCAAAGCGATTATAATGAGCATCTTTGTCGAGTTATTTCATATGCAAAGAAGAGAACGATTTGGTGAGCAATTGCATTATTATCAGTCTTTGCGGAAATTCCTGTGTTTATGTTGGAATAGAAATAAGCGAGACAATAAAGTAACAGCAAAACTTCTACTCACAGCTAAATCTAACTAAAGATACATATTGATTAATAAGACTATTTTAAAACTGTTAATATTTTTCAATGGTTTCCGAATTATCTGGCTCCGAATTGTTTCCTCCTCTCCTTCCTGGGCCTAGTTTTTTTTATCTAAATCATAATTTTCAATCTCTTCCTCTTCTCTTCCTAATTTCATATTCCTTCTCCTTTATCAATTCCCTATTCACCTCTTCCTTTCCTCTTCCTGTTTCTCCTTCTCTTCAGATTTTTATTAATTGATCCAGTTCTCACAGGCACCTGCCCTCGTTTGTTAACTTTCGTCTTTGCTCCACCCCGACTGAAAAATCGTTAACTGCAGCTGCGCCAGGTCAGGTGACACAGAAGCTGGCTCCCTCTAGGAAGAAGAACTGACACGAAATCCGTGCTTAGTCGGTCGACATTAAACAACGACGTAGTAGGATTTCTAACACGTAAACATCGCTCATGAGTCGTTCATCTAAAACAAGAAGTCTGACGTTATCTTAATCCGAAACAAGGCCACGGCCAATCCAACAGACCTATCAAAAGTATATATATATGCACAATTATATATTTATATATTAATATATATATATACGCAGATGCATAAGAGCAGTCACCGTATACAGGGCCGATGCTGCCACTAACTGAGTCCAACAAATGATTTAATGGTCACGACAGACATACGGCGAGTAACCTCAGGGACCATCGAAATATGTTGTCGAAATGAAGAATTGACTTCTCTCTATCGCAAGCTCAGATTATTAGCTCATTTATCTTCTTTTATTCGGAATTTGCTGGAGGGAACGAATTGCACATCCGATTGGCAGAATCTCAACAGTAGGAAAGACAGAAGCTCCATTCAGTGTCCTAATCCAAGGCGAATTAAAACCTATGTTTAGATATTAGAATAATAGGCATTCATACATACACGGTTGCATAACCACATACTTGCATAGAATGCGGATTACATACTTGCAGACATACATATATGCACACATGCACGCATGATTACGTATAACATATACATGTATATATATATATACATACATACACATGGAAGTATATATGCGCATACAACATACAATACCATTCAACTATACAATACGTCCTATGCAGTACAATACAGTACAACACTATAACTTCCAGTAATCTTGTATCGAGGTATGGCTTCACGCATGTCAGAGGACATGAACAAATCCAATATTTTGTGATTATATTCTCTGATATTGAGAGAGAAAGAGACAGAGACAGACAGAGACAGACAGAGACAGACAAAGAGAGAAGAGAGAGAGAGAAGGGGAGAGAGAGAGAGAGAGAGAGAGAGAGAGAGAGAGAGAGATGAGAAAACAAGAAGAGAGGGAAATGCTCATCGATCGAAGGATAATGAGTTGGGTACAAAGTGGAGTTCAAAACACCTCTCATGTAAATTATATTTTATCACTTGCAATCGTGCACACACTCGCCCACATACCTACCCACTTATCGTAAGTAAATTGCACACACAGAAATGGCAGATCCAAAATAATCCGCAATCTGAAACCAAAGCCTCTCGGATGAATATGTTACCACTGCTCGCTATTCGCAATTATGAAACCACAGAATGTGCATGCCACAAGAATCATAAATATGGTCGATTATTGTGGAAACATCACAACCTTCAATTTTCGGATCCAAATTCCGAGGTTCCGGTTCTGAGATCCGGTTTAAATCAACCGCTGCCTACATACCTACACGTACACACATCTACATACTACATGCCTACATATCTACACACATCTACATACTACATGCCTACATATCTACACGCAACTACATACTACATGCCTACATATCTACACACATCTACATACTCACACTCACATGCACATACACCTACTCACAAACAGGCCTACCATGAGGAGCAGGAGCAAAGTCCAGGGACCTATGGATTTTTAGGTCAATTAATTAAAAATATTATAATCAGTTTCACAATTCATGATTGATGCCTTTTAAAATGTAATATTTGACTTCAATATGTTTCATTTTAAACTTCAAACATCAAACTATTACCTAGGCCTACTATGATCGTAGCGGTCGGACCAGAATCATATATAATTAGCATCTACCCACACAACTATCTCCACAAATACCTAAACACAGATACTAACACATACTTTTATATCCAATTACACTATTGCAATTGAAATCATCCTTCGCAGAAAAGTAATATATAAAAAGAAACATGCATCAATATAAGCATACGTGCATTAATGCACGTGGCCATGATGACGTCAGACTATTCGCACGCACCGCCTGCGTCACAATTTAATTCCTTTATTCTGACGAAAAAATGCATCTATGAGTTTTTCCCCATCACACAACCGTCTAAATATTTTACCACTTCTTCTTCGTCATTTGTCACGATTCTTCTATCTCCAAATAGTTATTCCTGTCATCTAAAGTATCGCTTTGGTCGTCTGAATGCCTTTTTAAACTGCCGTTTAGGATCAACAATGGTGTGCAGTAAAATAGTTACAGCTATAAATAATAGCAGTCGCAGTTTCAGTTTTAAAGACGTTGTGTGATATTTAGCGTCGCCCACGTTCTCTACCAGACTTAATAGACTAGGTTAAGGCAGTAATTATGAGAAAATGAAGAGGTTGTCCAGTTTCTATTTAGAGATATTCACGCTTGTTTGCGGTTATGACTATTTTCTATAGTAGCCGATTCCAGTGATTGATAATTCTTTGTTTGATAAGAATTTTTTTAATGTGTGCGCAAATGTATGCTTAATGCTCATTTTCAGATTGTGTGTTCTCTCAGGACAGCCAGTTGTTTCCTGCTGGAAGTTTTTTTAATCCTATATTATGGAAACTATGAAAGATTTTGTAGATCTCAATAGACTTCCCTCTTTCTTCTTCTTCTTCTTCTCTTCTTCTTCTTCTTCTTCTTCTTCTTCTTCTTCTTCTTCTTCTTCTTCTTCTTCTTCTTCTTCTTCTTCTTCTTCTTCTCTTCTTCTTCTCTTCTTCTTCTTCTTCTTCTTCTTCATCTTCTCTTCTTCTTCTTCTTCTCTTCTTCTTCTTCTTCTTCTTCTTCTTCTTCTTCTTCTTCTTCTTTCTTCTTCTTCTTCTTCTTCTTCTTCTTCTTCTTCTTCTTCTTCTTCTTCTTCTCTTCTTCTCTTCTTCTTCTTCTTCTTCTTCTTCTCTTCTTCTCTCTTCTTCTTCTTTCTTCTTCTTCTTCTTCTTCTTCTTCTTCTTCTTCTTCTTCTTCTTCTTCTTCTTCTTCTTCTTCTTCTTCTTCTTCTTCTTCTTCTTCTTCCTTCTTCTTCTTCTTCTTCTTCTTCTCTTCTTCTTCTTCTTCTATCTTCTCTTCTTCTTCTTCTCTTCTTCCTTCTTCTTCTTCTTCTTCTTCTTCTTCTTCTTTCTTCTTCTTCCTTCTTCTTCTTCTTCTTCTTCTTCTTCTTCTTCTTCTTCTTCTTCTTCTTCTTCTTCTTCTTCTTCTTCTTCTTCTTCTTCTTCTTCTTCTTCTTCATCTTCTTCTTCTTCTTCTTCTTCTTCTCTTCTCTTCTTCAGAGAATAAAGACCCAGCTTTTGACTCTCTTATTCATGATTGCCTTTGTACTTTCTCCATGCATTCAATGTCTTTTTGCAGAACGGTTATCAGGCAGAGCGGATGGGACATAGCTTGGACGCAATGTTCCTGGTTTTGGTCGGACATATATTATATGCACTGTAAAGTATCTTGAAGCTGTAACTACGTATCTGACTCTCTCCTTTATTATACTAAGAACTGGCATTGCCTTTCAAGCTGATTTTCTACACTGTTGGCTTCGCTTTAGATTCTATCGACCCATGCATCCAAGCACCTATTATCCAATGTTGACGTTTTAATACGACGTCAGTGCAGCCAATGTTGACGTTTTAATACGACGTCAGTGCAGTTTTATTGCACTGAATGTCTTGCCTTTCTGTGCGATGCTGCCTCAACTTTTGTCTCGTTTTCTCGGAAAAATCAAACATTAATGCATGCTCGGATGATAATTCTTAGGCAACGATATATTCCTAGTGAATGTTACTAATCATCTAATGAAAGATCATTTTGTATCTGAGTGCTGCCTCGTGTTATCCAGCACTAATGATTCCATAGCCTTGCATGGCACCGACGCCAATGACACTGTACGCTAACTCAACGCCTCAGTTTTTAGCCCCTTTTTAAATGCAGAGGCAACATTAGCAGTGAAGCGCATTTCTGGTCTTCCAGTAATAGGCTTACCCCTTTTTGAAGTGACTTATTGAACAGTTTAGCTATAGTCAGACACCTAAGACACTCGCTAATTCCTTTAGAGCTCTAGGGTGCAGTTCATCATGATGAAGATAATTGGCACTCCTCCCTCTTCCTTTATCTAGGCTTGGGAATGGCTGCCGTAAATATAAAGCTTGAAGGTTTTGTAATTGTGTGCTTTAGAATAATCCATAAGGAGAAAAGAGGGAAGGAGAGGAATGCAGGGCATTGTTCAGAGCCACGTTTGAGGCCAAGACAAACCCTTGGGACCTTGAACATCAAAAAAAATAATTGGTCCAATTATATTCATGGAAACGAACTGGACGCCGTCAACTCAATGTTCTCAAACATAAACTTTTTGATGTGATTTCAGAGGCTGGTTTTAAACCGATTTCTTTGCAAATAATGAAATCGCTGACACACACGAAAACAAGTACTGTGTTAATCAATACAATTATATTGTATATCTCTATATAGTTACGCTTATCTGTGCAATGAGCATCACAATATTTCATTTCTCTTACGACAGGCAATAAAAATTTCAGATGTCATCGGCAAATAGGATTAATCTACTTAACAGGAAGATATTCGGCAGTTTAATCTGCAACCTGAGATGCCAGACTGCTTAATCATGCCACTTGCAGCTGCGTAGTCATAGCAACGATATTTTATCTTAGTTCAATTTCAAACGGACACACCCCAATATGATAACAAGTACAGCATGATCGAATGACAGCACGTTATTACATGAGTCGCAGTTAATTGTCCGCAGCTTGCAAGGCGCCACACGCAATGGTCTAATCTAACCAACGCCGCCTAGTGAAAGAAGGACTAGTCGAGCTCGCATACTCTTCTCTCAGTGTGTTATCCATTATTCAACGGACTCCCTCCTGTGACCTTTGACTTCCTAATCATAACTACCTGTGAGTGTCTGATCCGTATTGATTTTATTCAACCAACGCCGCCTAGCAGGACTAGTCGAACTCGCATACTCTTCTCTCAGTGCTCTGTGTGTTACAAACGATATTCGTTTCCTCTTATGTCATTATAGGCCTACAGTCGAATAGAACTCGGGTTTCTTTCCTCGTGGTGCAACTGTGAAGATTTATACATCAAACGTCTATTACATCAGCTTAGAAATGGCCTACAGTGGTGATGTGCAAAAAATAGGATGAAATGGAGACATTTATAAATAACGCTTTCGCAGCTCCACTATATCCTGCATCCGGAGCGTGCAGCACTCGGTCAGCAAGCAAGTGACGCACGCAAAGGTTGCAAATCACTGACTTTCAAGAGTTGGACAAAGGTTTC
>OY365806.1:9882292-9939792 GCA_959347315.1 Bimastos eiseni
GCTCGCTCACGACACCGAGCGCACTTGCCTTCTCGTCCTGATGATGAGAGAAGAAACAAATACACGAGTGTACGGTGAACAACGTTTTTATTCCGGTCGTTTTGGTTTCACGAACTAGAACAGCTATGGCTCAGTCTCGATCTCTTGCTTCGATTGGTCCCTCTCTGTGGAATGCGCTTTCTCCATCTGTTCGCTCAAAAATTCTATCTGGCAGTCTCTCATCCTATGTTGCTGTTTTCAAAACCAACTTCTTCTCGCGGGGCCTTGCGAACTGGCAGCGCTTCTCAACGGTTCACCCCACCCCACCCTCACCCCCAATGGCCCCTGGATTGAATCCAGAGAGCCATGGGTCACCCTACTGGAGGAGCTTTATAAATACTTAAGCATGCGAGGAGCAGGTTGTATACCAAAGTCCCGTTTTTTATGATGCTATGTAATGAAGGGCCAAGCCAGTTCATAGCCAGGCAAAAAAATCAAGACGATCAATAGACAGATTTGTAACGGCTTTCGCAAATAGTCCGAGAGATATATTGGTCCTAAAACGCGGAGCAAAGATAGTATGCCAATCCAATGAGTACAGAGGGCGATGGAAACCTACTCACTTCTTGTCGAAGGCGCCCAGTCTCTAACATTCTTTAGTCGCAAGATAAATGCAAAATCCGGTCAAAATACGACAACATTTCCGTTTAATTCTTTTCAAAAAACTTAGTGGTAAGTTATTTATGGAGCTGTTGTCTGTGGCATTGGATTGAGCTTTTATTCAGCGCCCGTTAACATAGGCCTACTGATTTTGTGTGCTTAGCATCGATTTAAAGTTTAAGAAATTTGGAGTTTACAAATACTATCGCACTTTATTGCTGCATGTCAAATTTCTACATGTATAGCTGAGGAAGTAGCATGTCGTAACAAGTCACAACAAATCCGTCAGTCTAGTTACATACTCAGTTGCATATATGGGGTCGTTCACATATTATATGACGCATAAAATCCCAATTTTTGACCCTACCCCTAATAACGTTTATATCACAGCAGCCGTGACCCCACCCACCCCCTATATTATATAACAGATATGCTACCTACCCCCTACCCCACCCCAGTCAATAAGCACAGTAAAAGACATACAATCGGCATAATTGTATTGCACAATTTGAAACTTTTATAACAATACAATGTTAGTTAGCACTTTAATAGTAGTGATAATTGCCTTCATCCATTTCAAGAACTGTACCAAAAAATCATCATACGCCCAATTAGCTATGTGACAAAAGCTATCTTAAAATTGCGTACTCTCTCGTGCCAATGATGATTAGACCGGATGTGTAGATCCATGCTCCTCTGCATCTTAATATTCGGACTTTTAATGGCGCTAAATTCACTTGTATTAATTACGGTAACTAATTGGGTAGTCGACGATCGTCACCATTTAGACCCTATCTACATGCAGGCCTACTAAAACAGCATGATAATATATGGTAGTGACGTACATCCTATTTAAAAGCACTATTTTATTTTCCCTCCTTTTTTGCACTAGAAATGAGCATTACAGTATCACACAGAATGAATTGGTTTAATATTGCACTGTCAGGTATTTATCGATAGATTTGCGGTACAACATTACTCTACCTATTTAATAGCGTATGATGTATACAGAGTATATACTACAACTACAATTGGGTATTAGAGCAAACATAAACTATGTACACATACTATAGAATACGAAATCAAACATCATGATAATACCCTCCAAAATAATTGTTTGAAATGAATTAATTATAATTTAAACCAAAATCAAAACAAAGCACACAGAATTGAATTTTAGAGCGTTTTAAGGTATGCACAGGAAATTGTTAAAAGTGGATTTATAAATAATAAGTAAGAATGCCAGGTGGCAGCTAATGGTGCTAGTTTTGGTTCACAACGTATTGTGAACTTCGATTAAACAATGAAGGTCCGTGGTACATGCAATTTCCAATTGGCAGGCAAACAGGCAAAATAGCATAAGCTGAAAAAGTTTGTTATATAACAAAACCTTCAACCTACCCCCACCCTACACAATATAACGCTAACAAAACCGGAACCCACCCACCTACCACTTGAGCGTTATATAATATGTGAACGGCCCCATCATAGATAAATTCTTCAGCAATTCTATTGGCCTAAAACTTTAGAGTCTGCGGTCGTGTTTCTACCTCAGCCGTACAATACTTTAATATATTACTTGACCAGTTGTAAATGTAATTAATCTAAACCTCCGAATCTCTTGGATATGGCAGAAGGCGTTTTTCATTGGCGAATATTCACATGGTTTACCTAAGAACCATCTGATATATTCTCGCCTCTTCTCCTCGTGCCAATGACCGCCACACTGCGCAATGTGTCCCTCATTTAGCTCAGAATGTGTACTTACTCTTATTTCGTTGCCATGTGATTCTGAAGCTTGAGAGGGAGCATCAATACATATTTACACGATGCTCAAGTCGCAGACTGTGTCTGACACTCCCCACACTGTCTGCCTTTCCTCACAGTGTCTGTCATTCCTCAAAGCGCCTACGAAATGCAACTCTTTCAAGTCTCTCTGTCACAGTCTTCCTTTCTGTGTCTGCCAAACACGATTGCACGGGTCTTTGTCTGTTGACCTCTTTCCCAATAAATAAATAAATATATATAGAGAGAGGAAAAGATTGGTGGCGCTGTATATGTATACACTTGAATGTATGAGTTTGGTGTCATATATGTACGTATACATGTATAGCACGGTTAGTTTACTCTTAAATCTGCTTATAATAAATTACAGAATTATATGAATACGATCAGCTCTCGCATACCCGTAGAACCAATCCAAAAAGGAGCTCCATTTAGTGTCCGCCCGAGTGTAGCTCTTCGTTATAAATTATTCGATCGGTTCTAATGCTCACCTTCGATCACAGTGTGTGGGGTTCGAACTCCTCTGAAGCGGTGTTATAAGGACGCTGAGCATGACCCGTAAGGCGGAGAAATAGTTCAGCGTCATCGATCAATGTTTTGTCTTTACATTGTGGCGTTAAACAAATGCAGGAATGACAGCATTCCTGGTGCATGATGCATTTGTGGATGACTGCCATTAATGATTGATGACATCCGAAGGACCAAACAATTGTTGCTCATCAATACATCGCCCATGGCACTAATTGGAATCGCTTAAGAAACGAATATCTTGTCATGTCAGAAGACAGAATCAAAGCAAGGCCTCTTCTTCATATGATAATTTAGATATTACATATGTATATATTTACAGTATGCACATGTATATTAATGTATGCATAAATGCAATGTATCCGGCATCATTCTGGCTTCCTGCGGAACGTCTTTTTAGAACCTCACAGGGAAACCAAAAGTTTACAAAGCCTAGCACTGCATTTTAATAATACGAGCGAAGAGAAATCTCAGTCCTGAAAGGCAACTTTTTCTGTTACGCTATGAACCAGGTTCTGTCGACCTCTGTCTCTCTGTCTGTCTCTCTCTCTCTATCTCTGTCTTTCTCTCTGCGTCAGTTTCTGTCTCTCTCTCTCTGTATGTCTCTCTCTCTGTCTCTGTCTCTCCCTCTGTCTCTCTTTGTCTCTCAATCTACCTCTGTCTCTCTCTCTACTCTCTCTCTCTCTTTCTCAATCTTCGAACATGCAAAGTTATACAAAGCGATTGTTATAGAAGGTCTGCATAGAAAGACATCGACACCTCCAGATGAAAAAATATGGCACTGCATCGGATGCCACATGATCTATGTATACTTCGAAGACTCTCAGATTCAGTAACAATATATATATATACATATATATATATAATATATATTTTGGTGGATGGCTGGGTGGATGGATGGATGGATGGATGGAGAGAAGAGGGACAGGAACTTGATTTACATGCGAACAAAGACTGTTTGAAATGTATCCCTGTAAGCACTCTTCATTTATTTAATATTCATGTAGTATCGGTTTTTTCAGTGGTGAGTCAGATTATTTGGAATAGTGTATACCTAATGAATTTTGCCTCATGCGTAGGAAATATCTGCCTAAATTCGAATCTTCTCTGAAGTCTGTCTTCTTCAGCTGTAATGAGCACCTCTGAGGGTGCGCAATATTTAATTTCACTGATAGTCTAATAGATTGATTGATTGATTTATTTATTTATTTATTGATTTAATGATTGATTGATTTATTTATTGATTTATTGATTGATTTGTTGATCTATTGATTGATTGATTTATTGATTTATTTATTGGTTTTTTGATTTATTGATACATTTATTTATTGAATGGGTGTAGATGCAATCGTGCATGAACACGAATATGACCAATCTCTATTCATTTACATGCACATAAGTATATCTATATATTTATATATACAGTTATACATATACACAATGATGGGCACATTATTAGGAATGAAGTAATAAGTGGATTAACAAGGAAAAATAATATCACCATGTCAGACAGCCTGATTAGCATGAAGCAAAGCAATACCAAAATACCGGTACTGTAGGCCTACTGTAAGGTTAAAGATATAAATATACGTCTACTTATATGGCCTATCTATCTACGTAATCGTTTTTCTTGTTAATCTTTCAACAAACTGATCCAGAACGTTTTAAAAATTTCTTTATTTGGGTATTTTCTTTGTATACCAGCTCATTTTGAAGACCAATTTTGATCCTTCCTCGAAGTTCTCAAATATTTCTTGCATGTAAGAAACGACGCAGTAATAAGACCAAATAACGAACAGTTAACAACGACGTCGTTAGATGGCGGCACATGGTAACAATAGATTACATAGGCTCAGTTGGGAAACAGTTATTTTATAATTATGTTATGCTATAATGACATATGACTGACTTATAAATTGCATTATATTGTATACTTTCATATGTCGTAGTAACTTTTCTGTGAATGACCGAATTAAATAGTTATTACCGTTAGTAAGATTTGTCAGTGAAAACTTTTTTTATATGACCAGACACGCTATAAAAGACCTCTGGATAACACGTCGTACCATAACCAGACTCCGGCTGGGCCAGTGTCTCCTAAACCCACAGATGAAGCTGTGGGGCCTCCACCCGACCGGGAACTGCGACGAGTGCGGTGACGTCCAGGAAACCGTGCGCCACTTCCTGCTGGAGTGCCCGGCCCAGCTGGGCCTCCAGGACGAACTCATACGGATGTGCGCACGGAAAAAACTGGCCGTACGAACTGAGCACCGCACTCAGCCAAACCAGCTGCTTGGACACCATCTACAAGTGGCTGGCAGTTTCTGGTCGGAAGATCTAGGACTATTGTAAATAGACAATGAACAACTTAGTGTGAACACTACTATACAATATTATATTACATATAAAACATTATTACATATGAAACATTAAAAACTAGACACTTAAAGACACTTACCAACAATGTAAATATGTACTTTGTATAACTGTTCTTGTTTGACACATATCATCATCGTTACGGATGCGTCGTTAAATAAACTTATATCAGTCAGACGTCGTTATCGCTTCTCGGCCTTTTGGCTAAGATCAAAGCGTGTACTTGTCAGCTTAATACCTGATACGTACATTAACAACGGTTGCGTGACGCCGATGTTACTCGCTCTCGGCCTAGGCTGGTGATCAGATAATCCCTGATCCGCTATCCCTGGTTTTAGTATGTTGTCGGGGTTGAGATGATGGGGAGAAGCTCCGGCTACTCAATTTCCTCAGTGGTTCCCACTGAGGGAGAAATTCAAAACAAAAATAAAACAACCTAGGCGTACTACGTACCGGGCGTGCTGGTTCGTAACATTCCCTTCTGGAGAATCTCTGCAGAGTGAGTCTTCGGCTGTTTGTTAGGGTGCTCAAAGGGAAAAAGGCTAGAAGTTGAACGAAAACCTCCGATCAGCCAAAAAAACACAAGTTAATACAAAGCAGAAGCTTGACAGGTAGTGTTTGACCGTAAGGCAGTGCTGTCCAACACGCGGATTGCATGCAGCCCGTGGGAGGATTTTAAGTGGTCCGCTCGGGATTCCAGAATTAGTAATTTAAAAAAAATGAAGTTAAGACCAGTCACTTGCCTATTTTCATACTTGACTCATCAACATGACGATAATCATCATTGTCATGATGTCATTATCATAGCTATCCTCAAAAATAATCACCATGAACATCGTAGTCGTAACTAGTTTGTTTTGTTACGGGCGGTATATCACCAGTCTGCATTGCTACATCCACATGGTAGGCCTAGAGCTGATCCGATTTCAGACCAAATGTCAGGTTCTCCATTAAGTTTTAACCGCGCTTCGTAGGTTGTTGTAGTGCTGCAGGCCCCCGATTTACGCCCTAGAAACACATTCCTTAGTACTCAGAAATTTGTAAGAAAAACTAGGTCATGGCGATGTCCATGACATCAGGATGCCAAATCTGTAAAAATGTTGACTTTATCTGCAGAAATAAAAAAGTTTCTCAGTTCCCCGATTTCCGGGGTTTTCGGGTTCCCAGATTCCCATTTCCCCGATTAACCGATTATCAGCGGGGGAAGTAGTTGCTTAGTAGTTATAACTAGTTTTTAAGAAGTAGTTATAAATAGTTATGACTACTCTCATCAAGTAGTTTCAAGTTAACTACAATATTTCACATTAACTAAATTTTTTCCTATTTACTAATTCCGTCTTACAGAAATTTCTGTTATTTCACAACAAACATGGACGTTGTCCAAATAATCTTATGAGTAAATTTGCTGTGTAATTGTTTTTTTTTCAAATTTACGCATGTGGAGAAGTGGGTTCCTCTCAGAACTATAGAGAAACCCTGAGGCATTATCTGGTAATGGCATACCTGGAGATTGTTGCGCGATAAGAACTAGAGTAAAGCGGTCTTATAGGGGTTGGAGTTTATGTTCTATAATAAGGAAAACAGCCAGTACACGGCTGGATGACCACAAGTATTCGGCTGGGTTACAAGTGGGTCTGAGAGAGGTGACTGTCGAGTCAAAAATGACAGGGGTGGGAGAGAGAGAGAGAGAGAGAGACAGAGAGACAGATAGAGACACAACGGTAAGAGGGCATTCAGTTACGGGCTGGATAGCCCTGAGCAGCGATTGGCAACGTATGAGGACGAGGAATTGAAGAAGCACGGTTGATGCAGAGAGCAAAAGGTGAGATATAAAGTGATATTTTATAGAGAATAGGGAGCCAATATTATAAAATGGCCACTTTGTTTGATATGAGGCAACTGATAGCTTCAGAGTCGTTTAAGTGGCCAGGATGGCTTCTGGCGCTCTTACTAAAATCAGTTAGAGTTATCTCTGGCATTACAATGCTGGTATTTATCACTAAAAGAGTAGATAGACCTATATTAAATACCATCCAATAGTTTGCATTTAATTGTATTTAGGCCTAGACACTTTTGTAGTTGTAACAAGATGCCATATGTTACTGCTAAAATGTACTCTGATCAGGGTGCTTGTAGTATGTGCTAGTAGTTCTTGCCCTTGTTAGTTTGCAATTAGATATGTCATTGTGTTTCTGATCATTGTTATTACTTATGTTGAATATCAGCAATTAATACTGACACATTCTAAGAGACGACTCCCTACTACGAAACATCATCGAGGGAAAAATGAAGGAAAAGAAAACAAGAGGAAGGCCGAGAAAAATGATTTTGGACTGGATGATGGAAGGAGGCCCAGAACAAAGAGAAGTGGCGATATTAGACATATGAATCTGCCAAAAAGGCAAAAGACTAAAGAAAAAAATCCTAGCAATAAATTTGCATACTGCTTGGTGACTATCAATGCACTATGACATAACATTAGCAAAGTAGTTTTAAAAGTAGTTAACTACTTATATGGTTGTTACAAAAGTAGTTATAACTACTTGTCCTCTAAAGTAGTTAAATAGTAGTTATAACTACATATTTTGAAAGTAATTGGAAAGTAGTTTTAACTACTAATCGAGTAGTTGGTGCCCATCACTGCATGTATCTGGGTACATCTGCATAAAGAGCGTCGCTGCTCTCAATGCTTATTATAGAATCCTATGGTTAGAGTATGTTAATTCTACTGCAGACTTCTCTTGGGAATACTTCAATTCTTAACATATCTACACCTAGATTAATTCTTCTTGGTATACGGAGTACCAAGCTACATTCGACTGTTTAACACAAAGTCTATGTGTGTAAACTATGCTTCCAATAATTGAATTACATAGGTTAGATGATAGGAAACAGTTTTCTACTGTTGTAGTTGAACTGCGCCATTCAGGTTCTTTATTTAAAGAACCTGAATGGTTCAGGTTCTTTAGAGAACCTGAATAATGACATATACAACAACGTCGGTAACTGCGGTCGAGATGACGCATTAAGTGTCAGACAGAACCCAATTTATATCTCTGGCAATGTCAACAGCTGTCGTCTAATATTAGGATTTTATCTTCTACCAAGAAGTCTTATGAGCATTCTGCCTTCTGCTTTTATTGACCTGTGATCCGGGACTTTGACGATGATTGAGCGATACAATGTAAGTCTTGCCGGAGGTCTTGGTATTGATCTTTTCATCGCATGGGGGTTATCAAATGAAGGTCTTAATTGCTTCTTTTATACCTTTCCTAAGTTTCACGCAATTGCTGTCTAGTTTATCAAATGGGCTTCCTACCATTTCCAGTGATATTATATGCCATTCGGTATATGCAGGTCTGCATCCTTTCCAGTGATCATCATTGCCGATGTAAATTTCATTATCTCATATTCCCATCTTCCACCTATAGCCTTTTCAATATATTACCTCTCTGCATCTCCTCCATTAACTACCTCTCTTCATCCGTTTCGCATTATTCCATCCATCCTTTCTTTATATCCTCGTAAAAATCCTTTTACGTATTCCACCTAATCCAATTCCCACTCTTCCTCTTCCATCTCTTTATTTCCACACTCTTACTGACACTTTCTTAGTCTTCATTTCCACGTTTTCCATTCGCCCTTCCTCCCGACTCTTTCTTCTTCTGTCAAATTAATCCTCATGCAGATTCGCTGTAAATGCTCTTGACCACAGCTACGATGCTCGTACATTTTGGCCATTATTTCCACTTCTGTCGACTCTCAACCGACCGATCGACCAAGATCTTAGATGGGAGTGACCGATGTGTTGGGGCACCGCAGACAGCATCCATATCATGGCTCCATGTATGGGTAAGTTTGTTTAACGTGGCACACCATTTCTAAGACTCTACCCGCTCGAGGTAAAAATAATTTAAGACAGGCTAAATTGTACCTGAAATCAGGTTGGGTATAGTTTTCAGTTGGTGCTCAGTAATTACCTAAGAGTTGTCGTAATTTTAATTTGCATGGAAGTAGATGTACGTCACAAAAACTGTTCGAAGAAACTCTCGACCTAACAGCACAAGACACAATCAAACTAAGTAGCTGGCTTTCGATCACAGACCAAATTGAGAAATATAGAACATGGTGGGAATCTCATGTCACAGGCAGCACGACAGCCTCTTCCAAAGTGAAGGGCCAAACGCAGCCCATCTATCATGATGCATCAAGAAAGTGCAGGACTTGGGAATAAACATAACCCTGTGCGACACAGTGAAGAGATCTGGGGTCAAGGATATGTTGAACTCAGGAGCACCGAATGTGCAAAACTACGCATGCATACAGGTGACTGTGTGCACAGAGTTTTCCAGATGGTCGGTTCCACGACCGAGAAACAATCAGTGCAGATGAACTTATCATGGAACCAAACAGACAGATCGTCGTACACTAAGTCTGTCCTCTTGTTAAGTTCGATAGCTCAGGCATTTGGCGATTAATTCCACCATTCACTTAAATGGAGTATAAGCACTAGCTTTGGAGTATAAGTACTAGCTGAATACTTGTGACAGTGTTATGTCCAATGACTGTTAAAATACCAACGATGCCTTGGGTGAGACGAACTTACTTAAGTTGATTGAAGCTTTTGTACATGTGCGTATATAAGCATTTAATATTCGACATGCATTGCATATTTGTATCAGCTGAATGCATAAATGCATGTATGTACATGTAGGCCGTACGTGCATGTATGCATTTGTACTAGTATTTGTGTATGCATAATATGTATGCAAACATGCAAATATCTGCAAGTATGGGATGTATCAATCAATCAATCAATCGATGGATCAAAAATATCTGTTATGACCATCAATTAAAAATATCTCCTTTGATGCGTTCCCGCGGCCTGACGTCTACTGAATAGGACCGATGTCAGAGGGTCATACATACTGTATGATGCACACAGGGAGATGGATCTCTGGGGATCCCATTCCAGATCGTCGGTTCCAAGATCGAGAAAGCCCGATGCATTATAGAAGTGCGTGGAAAAGGGACGATCAGGTCACCGTGACCGCATAGCGAAGCGGTCGTCGACCACTACAGACTGAAATAGGGCGACGTGACTCCTGAAAATAAGCCGAACGATGTAGTGCCGCCAAGACATCGCCAAACAAAGGTGAAAAACCTAAATAAAATTCGTTTGGGTAGCGGCAACCAGCTCAGTACATTCAACATGTAGGGTATATTTATGTGTGCATGCATAATATATACAGTATTTAATGCAAATTAGTTGAAATCCTCTTAACTACATAAAGTATAGCCTTACCGGCGGCATGTATCCTCTGCTATTTTGCTTAGAAGAGAAAACAGCGCATCATAAATCCAGATGATCATCCACCGTCTGCTGGGAGTTTTGAAAGAATTCATAAAGATTACTCATTCGACGAGTGAATGGAATCCGTCGTCGGATCAACAGAACTGCCGGTGGTTTTGCATCGTAACTTAAAGACTGTGCGATGTCTAGACCTGATTCCTTTGAGTACGTCATGTTGCGCACGATGTAAATCCTCGTTAACCTCGGCTTTCTGAAACAAATTACCCAGTTTTGTGATTTATTCTCCTACCGTGTTCTTCAATATTGCACAGCAGCTGTTATGTCAGAATTTAGATGCTGTTGGTCAGAACGAGAACGATGACCGCGTCTCCAATATTATAGTGATAATGCTATTCACGTCGACCGACTGCCCGTGCTAATCACGACATTTATTGATGAAAATGATGATGATGGTGATAGTGATGATGATGATGATGATGGTGGTGGTGGTGGTGGTGGTGGTGGTGGTGGTGGTGGTGACGGCGACGATAATGACAACAGCTTTGCTAATGATCTCATAACTTACGTGCAGTAGCAATATTCAGTACGACAATAAGTATATCGCCACTTTTAGGTTGCTACTGAGGGGCGAAATCAATATCAATTGTACAGTATGTATGCATATATAGAGGAACAGTTGCATGCATGCACATCTGTGTGTAGGCGCGTATGTGTCGAAAACCTGAGCAGACCATATATTTAAATGATTCCGAAACTTCATCTACCGCAACAACCGTGACATCGATCCATTCTTAACATTAGAAATAATAACGTCGTTGTTCTATAGGCTACTCCCTAGTTGCGGTTTGACGACACTGTGCACAACAAGGGTCATTGGCATCGCCCTCCTCCTTTATCCAGGCTTGGGACTGGTACTGCTAGAGTGCAAGCAGTGGTTTCGTTTCTGGTTCTGAGCTCGTGTCTTGGTATCTAAAGAATCGCTTGTGAGTCTGAATTATTCAAGCAACGGATTACAAGCGTCAACTGAAGAGCTTTCGAATGGATGCTCTGCAGCCACATGTTAGCTTATAGGACTTGGATGAATCTCCTCCTTAGCGTTGCCGCCAAAATCCTGGGAACAGTAATGCAACTAAAGTGATCTGACATTTGTATAAATATTATGCAGAAGGTGGAATTAGATAGTGAAGACCAGAAACTCCGTCGGTTAAGCTAGTCTAGCGTGGATTGTTCAACTCCACGCTCGTTAAACGTTAATCCACCCCCCACACCCCACCCCTGACTTAGTTATCGAGTGTCGCCGTTGAGCTGCTAAGTCCTACATAACGCTTGGTTGCTGGTGGCCATAGGAACATGAAGTCATTGGGCCTACCACTTTGAAAAGTTAGAAATAAATGTAAAATGTTCACTTGAAACAAAAAGAAAGCTCTGCGTTGTTGCTAACGAAAATAAATAGTCTGGCTTTCATATCAGTTGAATTGTGGGCGAACACTAACCGGAACACTTCTCTGTACAACATATACTTCCTGCACGTGTGCTGCCAACTGTAGATAGAAGAATTAGCACAATAGGAAACACGTTCCTAGTGTTCGGATTAGGTGTGACACCGTTTGTATTGAGTATATGTGCTGAGATATAGGCCCTATCATATTCAAGAATGTCATACTCATGAGCGTTAGAAAGGAAGCTCACAAATCATTTCCGGTTTCGTGTAGTAAAATAAAATCAGAAATTTCGACAACGAGTAAGAAACAGTTTCAGCTTATACTCAGCCGATGATCACGGTAGCACACATAGGCCTATATAGATGTACATGAAGATGTGCATAGACGGCCTCACTTCAAAAGGTGACGCATATCATCCTTGTCACGGATGCGTCGTTAAATAAACTTATTAAACACACACTTATTCTTCAAAGCCAGGAACTCATTTGAAGTCGGCGATATATGAATCAATTGCATGTTCTTGGTAACTTATGCCCATTGTCCACCTCCAAGCAAGTATTCTGTCTTTATATACATACATATATATACATATATATATACACACACATATATATATACATATGTGTGTATGTGTGTGTGTCATTACATTGCGATATAAATGTGCTGCTATTGTTTCTACGCCGATATTGCATGTGCACGCTACGTCTTAATTCATCTGAGCCCAGTATATTTAAAGCCAAATATTACAATTTGTCTGTGACTGCCGATTTAATTATGAATTTTATTGCTACCCAAATGATGTCCTTCAAGCTCGAGAAAAGTTAATAGGCCTAGAAAAACCCTTTAGTCCTCTTCATAAAATTAACGGCATTCTTCTAAAGACGTACTATGATGTTTTGGTAACATAATATTATTTAAAATCTAAACCTTTTTCTTGTTATTCCTTAATTGTTTCTTTGGTCGTTATATATTGGTAACGCGAGAGTGATCACACCGAAATTTAAATCTGAGGTGCAAGGAGAAGATGGTCTCATTAAAATATACACGATTTTGAAAGCAAAGTAAAAGTTGTGAGTTTTGAGCCTCTCTTAGCATAAAGGAATTGAACTTAAGCTATGAAGAGAGAGTGGCAGCCGAATCCATTCCTTGGGAGCAAAGATATACACATATGCATGCATATATACATACATTCACAAATCTATAAATAAAAACATACATACATATATACAAACATACATACAACATACATACATACATACATACATACATACATACATACATACATACATACATACATACCTACATACATACATACATACATACATACATACATACATACATACATACATACATACATACATACATACATACATACATACATACACACATACATACATATATACATACATACATACATACATACAGACATACAAACATACATACATACATACATACATACATACATGTATTATGTAAATAGATACGTTTACGAAGATCACATGCTGCTTTGACTTCGTTTATTATTTCGATTTGGTGATGTGATCTATTTCCATAGCTGTAACTAGAGCGCAATAAAAATACAATACGGATTGCTTCGTTTCGTCCTTGGCTCCTCTTTTTTTCCTCTTGTCCATTGTGATTCCGTTAACCTCTTCGCTTAGCTTGCCCTCCCTCCTCAGTCGGCCTCTGGTCAGCATCCATGGCCATGAAACTGCAACGTCAGTGTTCTTCCAGCTTTTCATGGAATCAAATAAAACGACTTAGAACTGTGCGCTTTTTCCCTATCGACGGCAACGCCTTTGATGCCATATGACTTTTTAACTCTTTTGATGTCGTAAGATATTATTTATCTCTTCGAATCGATACGTACGACCACTATTTGGACATAACTTTCTTTGATGCCGCGCTTTTAGTTGGAATAACGGGAGCCAATTGGATTATCTGAATATCTTACTTTATGAAGCAATTCTTCGATTGAAGTCGAGGACTGGTTAGCAGACCATTTAAAGCACAGACTTTGAGGGAATCAAGCTAACGTTTGTAATTAAATCAGCGCAATTTAAGTACTAGACTGGCTAGAAAGTTTAGTTTAAAGTTTGCATCGTCCTTTATGAAATTGTTTGTAGGAGACAGACAAATCGAAAAGCACATAGAGTCTCTTGGCTGTTTTGTGTCTTCTCGTAATCAAGCGTTCAATGTAAGCACACCCACTGTCAGCAGAGACTCTAGGGTTTTTGCTATAAGCGTTCCTTCCGTGATTCAGTGATCTGCCGTCTGCTGATGGCTTCTGTAATGATGCAACGTGTCTTGTATATGAATATTGGATCAGGTCTTTTGCATCGGGCGTGATAATTCTCGAGCCGAGTTGACAGTTGCGGATAGACTTTTGCACCGACCGCAAATTTTGTCACGATAATTAAGCCATTATTCTTTGAATGCGGTTTGTGTAAAAAGGGTCACACCGCCTGCTGAGAACATAAAAATGTGCGTGGAAAATGGAAAGAGAAAGGTGGAAACGTCATTAGACATCCATAAACAACAATTTACATAATCGCGTTGCTACTGAATTTGGAGAAATTTATGTCTTCGGTCACCTTTGTTTTTTGGTTTGACCACTGGAGTTCTTTTGTTTGGCACAACCACAGCATCGCGCATCCTTGCACTTTGTAATCTAGTGTATGGTAAGTAGGATGACAAGTGATTTGCACGTGCTTTTCGCAGGAAATATTATGTCTCAAATGAAGGCACGCGCATCGCACACATACAGAAAGCCATTAAATCGGACTTAGATCAGGTGCAATAGACTCTCATTGGTGGAGAGTCCAAGGCAAAATCTTACTAGTCTTGCATCCTCTGAATGCATGTTTGGATGGCTAGTTAGGATTGGCCTTCGTCTGTAGCTCTATCTGATCGACTGTCTACGGTCGGTAGGCCTAGCCTACGTGCGCCTTTTATCATTGCTTCAATAAAGTTAAATTGATACTTGGGAGCAATCGTGAGTAGATTCTTGTGTCATTTAAATTGGGTTTTACTCCTACAATATATTATTAGCATCATCACAATTCCTATTAATTTAGACAGCATTAATTTTACACCAACCCGCAATTGCTGACACTATGTACGCTTCAGACTCTTATATGGCTGCCTTCAAGAGTAACGTGATGGGCGGCTGCTGTGTGATTGGATATACAATGCGGTAACCAATGAAGTATTTACAGGATCTTATTCCGGACTACATCCATGAATTCTGCAAACTGTAGAAGACATTCGGAGCAGGTATTGACTGTGATCTACATCTAAAATCAACTAAGTCTTAAAATACCACGGATTTGGGGTTAATGGATGTTACTTTCCAATCGCATGACCACCCAGCGGCACCCACTGCATGGAACGTTCTTCCGGATCAGGGAAAAATCGGTGGGCCGCCTGGATCAGTGCTCTGATATTAGAGAAGCGCTACCAAACCAAAACGGCGGGTAATATTGTTCATACTAACAGCAGCCTTACAACCAGCGGCTGGCTATCGCATAAACGTCCAGAACATGAGAGACATTCAATTGAAGGATTGAATGACTTTCGTCATAGAAGTGATTTTCATTTAGCTCCCAGGTAACGGTCAGAACAAGTAACATAGGCCTAACACCGGATCCGAATACTAAATGTACCGGTTGTAAATGAAATTCAGATACCGTTCTCACACATGCGCACTAAGGCCTGTGCGTATCCGTTTATGAATAGGCTACTTCACGTCAGAGAAATGGCCTGCATTCCAATTGAAGCAGTTATGGGCCTATGTGGGCCTACAGGTCATGAACTCCGACCAAAAGAACTTCGCTCGATAACAAATACACCTGTAAATTACTTGACCATTGGTTGTGTAGGCATAGTCCTGTTGGGTGATCTGTTTGTTGTTGCATTTTCGCCTCTTCTTGGATTGTGGCCAATAGCTCTCCAAAAGATCGAAAGCGTAATCGGTAATTCAAGATTTATACAGCGCCCATAAAAGCAAGATCGCTGCGACCAGCGTATTATTCATAGGCGATGCTAAGTGACCAACGACGGATGTCATGGATATTGCGATAATGACACAATCGAAGCCATTGGATATAGGCCTAAGACTGGATTGGGCACACATGTAATTAGACACACAGACACTAAGACGCATGTGACCGCTAAACAAGATATTCTGCTTCTAAGATGTCCTTCCAACACGTTAGACCACATATTGCATAAGTCAAACGCTTTTGCTCATTAAGATGTTAGAATTGTGCCAATAAGTGAATTTGGTTTTCATTTGAATCGATTGTCGTCTCGTGAAAAGATCTGTCAGAAGCAGAACCGGGATGAGTGCTCTTCAATTGGCAGGCGCTGTTTGGACGAATGCTTACAAGTGCAATCGGATTTATAATCTGGTTATGCAATTATAGTAACCGCAATATCCAATTAAAGGCCATCTATACGTCTATGAATTTTTTTCGCTCTGCTAAAACTCTTCCTTTAAAGCATTTTCTTTAATGCTGGCTGAGCCACTTTGACCATGAAATGATTGTTAACTAGTCTTTGCACTTTGATTTCGACCAATGACCAATATACTTCAGTGAGCCTAAGTCAAGTGGCACAGATCGATTTAGCTTTGGTTAGACACGACCAACAAACGTGAATATACGTGTCCTGTGACTCTCAATTGAGTAATACGGTAAGTCTACATCTGCTACATCGCCGATCATTCCTGAACTATTTTTATGCTGGAAATATGATCGTTTTGAACACAGAAAATACAGGCGAAAACACAGTGACACTCGAACATACATGTATGCACAAATTGTCTGCATCCTCATTCAGGTATATCTGGGAACCGGACTCGATCCTGTATACAGGACATTGATCTCTGATACGACGCAGCTCCCGTTAATAGATTTGTGTCCTGCACTTACGATTAGAGAAACGCTTTAGAGATAAAAAGTTTACGGTTATGATTACAATTAGCAATACATTTCGCGCACATTTTGGTCCTTAAGTAATAGTCTAATGCTGTAGCCAATTAACGATAAGAAGGACAAATGAACGAACGCTCGCATCGCTCTAAATTGAATTCGTGCCCATGGTGAAAAGCCATAAGCTTTCTGGAGTGTCTTAGTTGCGTTCCACTTCTATCTTGCTTAACCTGAGCTCTGGACAGCGTGATCTCGACAACAAGTTCGTTGCTCAACCCTCTGCTTCCAAGACAGAAATATCCATAGGGAAATAGTCTGCACAGCTTTATCCCGAATTTAGCAATACGACCGGTTACCGTTCTGAAAACAGACATAAGTAGATCTCATTGCCAATATTCAATTTACGCAATTTCGTCTTAGGCCTACATCGGATTTCTCAGAGACTTTACAGTGAAGGAACCTTTTGCGTGATAAATGATATAACTGCAGAGGTTGGTAGTGCAACAGAGGTCGTGAGATGTTGAACAGTAGTGTAAGCTGTAATGTTGCAATACGCTTTTTGCAATAACATTACTTTACGCTACCTTACAATCATGGTCTTACGATTCTACTTTGTATGATCTGACCTCACGTTGCATTGTCTAACACCGCATAAAATTACCTCTCATTGCCCGACCTGTCCTTACAATTGAACATACACTACCTGAATTGATATCATCTTCACTGAACTCTCCTTGCTTTACATTACCTTATTCAACCACCACTTATCTCATAGTACATTACACCGCCTTACATTCCTTGTTTGAATGACTGTACAGTGATCCTATAAGAATGTCGCTGTCGTTGCGTTCTGCGTTGTACTGGACGATCGGACTCTACCTCGTCTACCTTTTCCTCTATCAAGTCTTCTTTCTATTCCTCGCAATTGGCATTGTCTACACGATCGTTGACAACGTCATACGATGGCCAAGGGTTCCCAGAATCCAAGACAGGTACGTCGTCGTGACAGGAACGAGCTCAGGGCTCGGTCGTAACGTCGTTAAGTATCTGGACAAGGTGGGTTGCCATGTGCTCGCCTGTGCTCGGTCTGAGAAGGGAGAAAAGGAGCTGCAGAGTGAGTGCTCGGATCGCCTTCGACTCGTCAGACTAGACGTAGCCAGTCCAGAAAGCATTCGCAAAGTTGTCGATCAAGTGAAAGCCTTACTTCCTGAAGGCAGAGGTATGACCAGTGCATGTCTGCAGTTGGATATTTCAATATTTGTGTTGATTCAATGTGAATATTCAATGTGTTTGATAAAATACGTCAGGTAATTTTATTTAATAAGACTTTGAATGTAGTCTGTGTGAGCAATAGATAGAATTCAGATCGCAACATGATAGTCAGAGTGACAGACCGATAAGCGTGGACGAACTGTGGCATATTATAAGAGCTTAAGTTTTATCTTTAAGCTGTAATCGTGAGTTGTATATGTTGTATATAAAGGTGATAATCGTGTGACCACATTGTGGTTTCTTATGAGCTTAGGTTTTATCTTTAAATAATATCATAATCGTGTGTTGCATATAAAGGTGACAATCGCGTGACCGCACTAATTTTTCACAGGTTAATTAGCTAAGTACATGTAGGACAAGATTGATCTATGCACTCTTTTCCTCACCAGCGTACAAGATACGACACTTACAGATCTTTGACAATTATAACAAGACACCTAGAATAATTATTAATCAACCTATTATGTGCATAGTTAGGCTAACATACATATTGGCCTACATACATGTAAGTTATATATAGTGTCATTGAGTGATCAATTGAGAGGCCACACTGTAGTCAACAGCGCGGGTCGGAGGTCAGAGGTCGTGAGCTAACTTGAAAAGCGAGAGACAATGAAATTCAACACAATATTCGACGAATCACATTATACCAAAGATTGGACGAGCTGCATCTCTTTTGATGATGATGATGATGATGATGATGATGATGATGATGATGATGATGATGATGATGATGATAACAGACGATGAAAAGTAGACTAACGCAGGATAGTATCTGTCTCTCCCCGGTTGTCTCGGTCTGCGGACCTTCATCCGACCGTCGTATGCATGCGTCTGCTTGCACGATGCAAGGTGCATGACCAATTCATATTTCAGAGGTTGATTAATTAACTAGGTCAAGATGACCATTGCCCTCTGGGCCTCTTCAGCAACGGACAGGATGAGATATCCTCTGAGGAAATTATAACAAGACACCTAAAATTAATCAATCTATAGATGCACTAAGTCAGGCTATAGCACATAGAATATTTTATGAGAATGGACCGACCTTAGTTATTCCTACTCACGTTTGTCTATGACTAATAGGACTAATTCCTCAACTTGGCTGTTCACTTAAAAAGTGCATTACTGAACCTTTATAGAAAACATCGTCTAATTTCAGTATTATTTCTGCTGCTTTTTAACTGCGTGTGTATAGTTGCATTGTATATATTGTAGCAATATATTGTTAGTTGTTGTATTGTAATACATAGTCATACGTTGACAAGTCATAGTTTGTTAGGTCTGTCTCATGACGTGGTTAGGTTGAAATGATTGATCTTGCGAAGGTGATGTTCTTAGGATTATGGGGTCTGGTGAACAATGCGGCCGTGAGTGGGAAGCGAGGGCGAATCGAGTGGCTGACGGCAGAGGACTTCCATAAGGCCAATCAGACTGACCTCTACGGGGTCATCGACCTCACCTTGACCCTTCTTCCTCTCATCAAGCAGGAGAAAGGAAGAATCGTGAATGTGAGCAGCTTCGGAGGCAGAGTGGCGATGCCATATGCGGTGCCTTACAGCGTCGCTAAGTTCGGACTGGAATCCCTCTCGGATTGTCTCAGGTTCAATTGCTACTTTCATAAAATAATAGACACAGTTCTACTCATGGTTGACGTGTCATTCATCAATCAATCAATAAATCAACCAATCAGTCAGTAAAATTTGATATAGCGTCTCTTCAAGAAATGTCCTCAGAAGCGCTTCCAGTCCAACCACGGTCAAAGAGGACGAATTTAAAAGAAGAGTAGGACGAAGATGAGGAGTTTTTATAGGTTAAGGCCATGTTATCGGTTCGGTTGTAGTAAATCGTCAATATTAAGAAATAGCCTTGGTCATAAAAAACATTGTGCGATTCAGTCGGAAATGCACAATTGTTCTACCCCAACATAAATTTGATGTTTACGATTATAATTACGATTAGGCCTACTATTGGCTGACTGCATATGCAGGACAACAATTTGAATTCGTGGCTCAAAACGTTTGAAATAAATTCCACAAGAAATTAGACTATCATTGTCCATGTTATCATCGTAAACTTAAAGTCATAGCACCGGGGTCGAAAACCAGACCGCCCATCTAATCAGTATATATGCATTTGCTTACTTCCAATAGTCTTTCAAGGCCTGAGGAACCTAAATCTCAGCTAATAGCAGTTGGCTGATTGAAATGGCAACAGTTGGTCCGGTCTTTATGAATAGACAGTCATGCACCAAGACATAAACATATTAAGAGCACATTAGCAATTGGCATCAAAAAGGGTATGCATTCATTCGTGCTGGGTATAGACAGCCAGCTGTATCTGAAATAGACGCAATTATACCGAGTTGTAAAATTATTTTGCCTCTCGCTGAATTTAAAAAAATCCAATCTTCACATATAGCAAACTACGTTTTGCTCTTGCTAATACGATATTTATTCCTAAATTTTAGTGTAAGCCCGTTTGATGATTTTACCCGCCTTATTCTCATTATAACTACTAACTAGTATTATGTTTACTCATTTATCGCCTCTAAGCTTCCTATTCAGAGTGTATAGTCAATCCTTCTGTAACAGCTACATGCATAGGTGCTTGATCCTTTCATGGCCTTCGCGGCTGGTTGCAACCAGTCCTTAATTGTATCTAGTCATTCTGTAGCCTATAATTGCTAATGAACGGTTGTTCTGCGTAAAAAGCGATTTGATTTGGCTTCTGATTTTCAGAGCTACATAGTATCCTTGGATATTTCCTATGGCCTGGCGAAGGCTAGGCCTAAGTTGTTATAGCATTGCATCACAAGTTTATAGGCATTAATGGCATGTTTCAAATAAACTGCAAAGCCTGTTTGGATTTAGGTTTACACTGAAAGAATACGGCATCCAAGTGTCCATCATAGAACCAGCGGGTTTTGCAACTGCATTGAACAGTCCTGAAGCAACACAGACGTCTCTCGACTACACTTGGAGCTCTGTTCCGGATGAGGTTAAGAAAGAGTTTGGACAAGACTACTTCGAAGCATGTGAGTTCAGATTTAAAAACACTAGAATGTTGATCTTCTTTTGCATGATGATCCTAAGACTTAGAAGAATCAGTAGAACAATTGAAGAGGCCTACTGATCCACGGGTCTAAGAAGACCAGCTGGCCCAGAGGTTAACAAATCATAGAAGCCTAACTATTCAAAGCCCGACATCGGCAGGCCATAATTATCAAGACGGTCTACATGTATATCTTCTGCAAATTAGATTAACCATCTCCATTGCTTTCTTGAATTTTTGAAGTTTTATGAACCAATTTCTTAGCATTGAAATCCAATAACAAAGAACAAGAACGCATGTTTAAAACGTGACAATTAAGTCCTTCCTGTTGGTACTTGGTGTCTATTTGCAAATGCAGGTTAAACTAGAGACCATTAATTTTACAGGAATATAGGCATATATACTTAACTAAAGCTACAGTTCACTCTCTTTTAACCAGTTCTCCAGTTAAACTCTTGTGTATGCACACTTTTTGTTCCTTCACAATCGTCATGAATTAGACTTCTAGATAATATAGACATGTTTATATTGATAAATTGGTCTGTATTATCGCTTGCTCGCTTATCTAACATGACAACTCACCCAAATACACATCGGGCCTTTGACAGCGCAGGGAATAATCGTTGAAAAACGCTGGCTGTTCGTAGGCCCCTATAGTCAAGTCAAGAGCGTCTGCAAGCATAGTTTTTGTTGAAGAGGCGCTTCAGAATTTCATCCAATGGCCACTGTTGTTGAACGTTTTCACAGTCAACTATTCGTCTAGGCAAGCCTATCCTTTACTACAGGTAATGTAGATATTATAATATTGGCTCTGATATTTGATTGACAGACTGCAGGGGTTACCATTCCACCCTTCCGAAGCCAGAAACCCTTGCTCGTCTGGACGAAGTAGCCAAAACCTACGCGGATGCCCTCTTCTGTCGGTATCCACGTCCACGGTACGTGAAGAACGCCTACACGAATGCCATTCTGATTGTACCATATCTTCCAGAGTGGATCCAGGATCGGATTGTGAATGCAGCCTTTCCAATGTTCAATGCCCTCCCAGCGGTTCTACGTAAGGAACTATACTAAGGAACACCAATGATCGAAGTATACCAATGAAGATTGATTGTTCTATATGCCAGATTCTCTACGATTAGGCCTGTAGTAATAAGAGCTACATGAGTAACTGATATGAAATTTGATTGGGCATCAGGATGTTGCTTATGAGTGCTCTCGACTTATTGGTGGAGGAAGATGGGCTCAATAAATATAGTGTTGGATCTAATCTGGAAATAGAGAAATTTCTTAGGAGTTTCTGATTGTAACATAGCCTGAAGTGAATCTTCGAAATCCCGGGAGTCAAGCGCTAAGGATTTGACGATTGTTGTAATGAGTTATTATTGATTCAATTGACAACATAGTAGACCTATAGTCACATGCTTATTGACTAAGTCGCTAACACTCTGACTGTCCTACCAACTTACTATCGACTTCTTAAGTGATTTCTAGTAGTTTAGTTAGGCAATGTGCAATGTAGTTTGTCGCCTAGCTACTACACTGACAGAGTGATGACCGTGAAATGTTAATGTGAATTTATAAAAAAGAGATGACAAATGCTGCTGAGACGTATCCGAGTGTCTAAAAGTAATAAAATACACGACTACGACAGAGGCCCTACTACAGTAGGCCTACTCATCTATCATGATTAGGTCGAATGGTCTTAGGTGAAAGTAACAACCTCACACTCGGGCGTTTGGAAACAAATCACGGAAAGCTCCTATGGCTGCTTCGAAGTCCATCAGGATCTTGGTATATACATGTCCTATGACCAATCGTCCGCATACCGCACGGAATATAGCCTACTGCTGCAAGAATCGCATCATTTATAGCTCGAGAAAATGTTGAAAGCGCTGGCAAATCCACGTGCCAAGAAAATGGCAACAGTAACGGAAATTGTTTTGATGCTATATAAGTATTTTATTCCTTATAATGGCTGATCAGATTAATTGGTTGAAGATATCCTGTAATAATTATTATTAGCTTGATCCAGCAATCTATTCAAATCATTGTAGCGATTGGCTTCATAATCTGGGTTGAGCGCTGTGCCTACTCATCCATTAATTAATCAGCCCAACTCAATATCATTGATGCGTGACAGTTCTAAGGTGTCCATCAGCTGTGGCAGGTAATCCCGAACTTCAGTATAGGTCCTTAAATCGTTTCAGCTGGCAGCAGGGCCTACAGATAACAATGTAAAATAAATGCAAACGTTTTTATAGTGACTGGAACTGGCGACCTTAGTTTTTCAAGAAACTAAGCTCGCCAGTTCCAGTGAAAGGTGCATGGCTTCTCAAGGGGGTTGCCCAATTGCTTGCAAAACCTATCGCCAAACTTTTTGGCAGAGTTGTCCAAATGCAATCTACGACTAAATAAAAGAAATACCCGAGAGATGATTGAACGACGTCCTCGGGAGCGGGAAGGACGAGGAGAGGATCCGTGGGAGACGCCGGGACTGCTAAGGGTCAAAAGTATGGTCATCCTAGGGGTCACGGTGTCACCATGACTGAAGACCTCAGTTTTGAACCTAATGTAAATAGAATATTTAAATAGAATATGTAAATAGAATATGTCAGGCAAGACAATCAAGCATTGCGCATAATGGTGGCGCATTGCCTTTCAAGACTGTTGCATTTTGACGTCGTGCGTTCGACAACGTACAGTACATGTATGTGACCCGCATATGCTATATGCAACTCCGGTCTGGTGGGGGTACTTGGGGATAGGAGTGATGAACAGATTGATTCGCCAACGATATCTGCCAATGCCAGATGATGTTCCTGAATTCCAACACTTGATCAGATTGGCCGATAGGGGTATATTCAATGAGGTACTGGAGAAACCGGGTCTTGTGGTGCATCGGTTTCTGCCCCCCCCCCCCCCAATAAAGGCGCCCTCCTACTCCCTACGCCCATATAGGACCGTGAAATTCCACAAGCAGACAATCTAGCGCGAAAGTTCTGTTTTAATGAGAATGCTAGCTATTAAATGTATTGCTATTTAAATGATGATCTCCTAATCCACACGACCGCATTACCGTGTTATTCCAAAGGCAGGCAATCTAGAGTGAAAATTCATTTTTAGTAGAATGCTACATGTACTTTTAAATGTAATGCTACTTAAAAACGATCTCCTAATCTCCACGATCGAATGACTGTGTTTCCACAGGCAGACAATCTAGCGCGAAGATACTTTTCTAATTAGAATGCTGCACTTTTAAATGTATTGTACACCAAAATGCGGTTATGCACAAAATGCAGTTGATTCAGTATAGAATATACTTACTTACTTTTTATTTGAGTCTACCTTTAATGTTTTGCCATATACGCATGCTCGATGACCCATTATCGATGACCCATTTTACCACGTGACAATGATGACGAATAATAGATCATCAGTCAGCAGGCATCCTGTTGTTGTTGGTGGCGTTGTTGTTATTGTTTGCATTTCGTTGCATTTCGGCGTTCAATTCTTCGGTTTTCTATTCTCATTCGGAAAAAACATAGGCCATTTATAGATTTCAGGATTCTGGTATGTTAGATGTGCTAAATTATTGGTTTTAGCAAGTTAGAAGCAGCTTATTTAATTGCGCTGACATTGTTCTGACCTTATCGTTTCGGATTAGATGGACGCACTTAGCTGGATAAATGCATCTTTTGCTAATTTGCTAGACTGACAGTTCTTTAAAAAGTTGTTGATGCGTATAGTTCATGTATGTCATTCATTTTTTTGCTGCAGAGAACTTGAGACGTCGCAATGATAGAAAATTATTTAAGCACCATATGGGTTTGCTTGTGTTTCAGTCATTCAAGTGTAACACGAATTTATGTTCCGCATTAACTTTAAAACGTCAGTGTCTGCCTCTAGAATAAAAAGCATTGCAATGAAGGGAAAGTTAAATGTAAGTTTGAGCCAGCCACCTGCAAACATTTGCTTTTTCTAGGCGCTCACGGGGCTCTATGCTCACAATCTGGGCAGTCATATTATTTAATTGACTATCAGCCAAATGTCGAGTATAAAATGTGACTGTCTTAGACCGCAAAAGAATGGAGCACTGCGAGTAGCCACAGATGTCCTCTTCCTTCTCATCCTCAACATGATCCACTCTAAGACTGTAACATATTTTCTGCTTGAAAAAATGAGACAATCGACACATCACATAGATAGGGTTAAGGGCAACATATAGTACTGTTATATAAAATATTTGTATAATTAACTGCGGATGAATTTCTATGTCAGAGAGATTGGCAAATATCATGACTTGTGCTTAATTTCTTTCCAGTTTCCATTTGAAAACATCGACATGCTCTTTTTCCAGTTTCCATTTGAAAACATCGACATGCTCTTTTTCCAGTTTCCATTTGAAAACATTGACATGCTCTCTTTCCAGTGTCCATTTGAAAACATTGACATGCTCTCTTTCCAGTTTCCATTTGAAAACATTGACATGCTCTCTAAGTTTTGTATATGAACTTTAAAGTGAGCTGGATCTAATGCAGTTGTGTTTATGCACAGCTGTAGTATGCGTAAAAATACTGGTTGAGATAGGGCAATATGATTCTTGCAAATAAGCAGGTGCAGTACCACTGAGATTGCACCAAACGGAGGTGGATATCCTATATAAGATGCGCTGGGGTAGAAGCAACCAGTGTAGGATGTCCTGCATGTAGTCGGAACATGGCCTGCTATGTCTTGTTCCGACTACATGCAAAATGTACTAACTTTGCCCTTCACAACAGGACTAAGAAGGTTCTCAACCTTTTTAGTTCTGCGACCCCTAATAATATTTCCATAAGTGTGGCGACCCCAGCTTTTAAAAGTATTGGATTACTGTCTTCACCACATTTTTACTACCATGCATTTTACTTCTCATCATTTGATGATCCATAGGCCTACACCTCGTGCATAACAGCATGATCAATCTTTAATTAACAGAACAATTTAAGAATTTGTTAATAATAATTAGAGCTGTGCCGATTGATTGGCCGGCCAATTAATCGGGGCGATTATAGAGATATCTGATATCGGCAAGATAATCGGCACTGATATTAAAAATTATTTTATAATATTATTTTCAGTCTATAAAAGCAAAATGATGACAGCGACATCACTGGGTCTGTGAAGGACGGCATTTCGTTCCCTTCCCATATCGTGTCGTTGAGCCAGTGGCCTCTTCAGATCAGTGGTGAGACCACCCAGTGTGCTAGTATAGACTGGGAACATGTCAACATAGGTCTTGTGCAGAGTGAGCCATAGCGCCTGCTTAAAGGGGCAACTCCACCTAGCAGTTTAACGTTAAACCAGGACCGCCCATTTAATGAGTACGCATGCCAATCATATCGAACCCTCAGAACCCTATAGAGGTCTAGCAGCTGGGACTGTGGCTTTCGATTGAGTGGTCAGTTATGGAACAATGAATTATTAGCTTTGTGCCTCTCTTTCAATGGACGCACTATCCGAGGTGAAGACGTAGTTCATTTGCATTTCAATTATAATATGGGTCGCAAATAACATAGACACAGACAGATGCACGCACGCACATAACATACGGGTCACATAGCACGTAGGTCAGTCCATCTGAATAGAGCGAAAGAGGCCGGGAGACGGCAGAATATGGTGCACATGGCATTAGATTGGACATAACAACAGAAAGGTGTAGAGAACAGGGCACATAATCTTGAATTCCAAGACAGAGACATATATATATATATATATATATATATATATATATATATATATTATGTATAATATACCACTTTGCATGTATGCATGTAGGTATGTATGCATATAATATATAGGTATGTATGTATGTATATATGTATGCATGCATGTATGTATGTATGCATGAATGTATGTATGCATGTGTGTATGCATGAATGTATGTATGTATGCAAGTATGCATGTATGTATGCATGTGTGTATGTATGTATGCAAGTATGCATGTACGCATGTATACATCATGTATGTATGCATGTATACATCACGTGAATGCATGCATGCATTCACGTAATGTATGCATATATATATGTATGCATATATGTTTTTTGTCCTAGTCTGGGGTAATTGTCCTGGGAGGAATTCTTCGTTCCCCTTTTCCTCATAGTTCCGTTATTGGTACCAACAGGTGATGTTCGAATACTGTCTATCATGTTAGCTGTCATGTTATTGTCATGTCCTTGCAAGTATTTACTAACATAACCGGTCTACTTATGACAATGATCTACATGAACACAACATAATTATATCCTACAAATAAATCCATACACTAATGATCAGTTTACAAATTTGCACAATCTTGTTAGAAACAGCTTCTAACGCAATGAAGATGAAAGCTGGAATAAACCATCTGAGCACTTTACAGGTACGCTAGTATCTGGCACATGATAGAATATGACTTAGTTGTGTTGGAACCAGAGACCCAAAAGCCTACTGGCATCAGTGGCAGGTGACATGGATCACAAGCCGAGGAGGCGCAGTCTATCAAGAAGTTATCGCCAGGCAATCGAAGCTATTGTTGTCAGTGTTACCTAGAGTCTGCCCTAGACTGTTGATTTCATTTACAGCTAGCTGTCTATACCCTGCACGAATTGTCATAAGTAGGCCGGTATGTCAGTAAATACTTGCAAAGACATGACAATAACATGACAGCTAACATGATAGACAGTATTCGAACATCACCTGTTGGTGCAGAACCCACTCTAAGCACCCAATCCAACCAACTCATATTGAGGAACAATAGTCAAGGCGACTGGTAATGAAGGTATGAACTGGGGTAAGAGAGCGAGATATTACCCGCAATTAGCATGGGTGGTAAATGCAGCTACTAGAGACAGTGTTAACTTGTTGAGCAAAGGTTGAGTTTTTGTCAAGAGTGACCCGTAAATCTCAAACAGACTTGGAGAAAATGAAGAGAGGAACTGAGAGGGCACCTTTGATGAAGCTCAAATGCTGTAAGAGATTTTTCTTACTTGTCATTGCTATGAACACATTAAACAGATTCCAGTATTTTGTTCCTATATATGTCATGGCCATGCAACTGTTTGGGTATGTCTTTAACTCACTTGTGTTATTTTCTTAACTTGTATGCATCTTTATGCTACACTTGACGATTTCTGTGATTTAAAACAAAAACATGTAATATGAAATCAAAGAAAGCATTTGGTTACAAATACTTTCAATATGTACTGTGCTAGAATACTTTAGATATGTTTTTTTCTCACAATTTTTTTAGGCATATCTTTTCATTTTTTGTTATTTGTATTGAATGTTTGGGAGCTTTTTAGAATGTTTTTGCTTTTTTCATATAGAACTGTGGAAAGTTACAATTCTAAGTCAGTCTTGGTTTGAAAAAAAAATTAATTTGTATATATAACAGGCTCTAAAGCTTCATTAATTAGTCTAATGTTGTGTTACATTTGTATATGTTTATGTATATATGTATTTACGTCAGTATGTATTTATGTGTCAATATATTTCATATAACATAGATCTTTAAATAAATTTACAAAGTGCTACAAAATTACGTTATGTTTGGGGTTTTTATTTTCTAGGAGACGGGATTTTGAGCCATGGGACGCATATTCTTGAGTCACCTTGGAGGTGCCAGGCTCTTTCTCTGTGCCAACTGTGACACTCCACTGACCAACCGCACAGAGCTGATTTCAACCCGGTTCACAGGCGCCACCGGACGGGCGTTTCTCTTCAACCGGGTCGTCAACCTGTGCTTCAGCGAGGTTCAAGATCGGGTTATGCTGACTGGGCGCCACATGGTTCGCGATGTCTCGTGCAAAAACTGTGATGCCAAGCTTGGCTGGATTTACGAGTTTGCCACTGAGGAAACACAACGCTACAAAGAGGGACGTGTAATACTGGAGCGCGCCCTTGTAACTGAAACGGACAGTTTTGAAGATAAAGTTTCAGGGAGCGAAAACAACAATTAGTTTATGATCCAGTTGTGGAGATGATGATTAAAGTTTGTTATTTTTTCGACTGTGTTTGAGCTGCAAAAGCCATTTTAATGGCCTGCCTGCAAATTATGACTTTTGAAGTGAATTTGACTGTGGAGTTGTAACTGGACCTTGAGAATAATTATTTCTTAACGGGCAGAAAACTTGTGAAGGGCAAGTTATGGGAGTCATGTGTCTGCAGGAATTAATGAGTTGTGAAAAAGTGGTGAATCTGTGACACATAATATCTGTGTAATAAACGTCAGAATACCCATCAGCACAGTTGAATTCAAATACTTTAATTAATAATTGCCACTTTTTTACGCTATTTTTCAATTTGTGAGTGAGTTAAATTATTTTTTGATCGGCTTATGGTGGTAAATTGAAAGTTCAATTGCAATTTTCTGCATTTTGTGGTTTTCTGAATTCCAGTGAAAATCATCAAAATGGTTAATGCAGAAATTGAGCAACTCAGATTATTAAAGGCAGTTTGTGGAAAATGTACTATAAGGCTTTATGATATAGAATATACTATGAGGAGTATTTTTAGGAAGTGTGTAAACTTAAGTATTTAAGCTAAAGTTGAGTTCTGTAATCTGTAGACACATTTCAGTCCATTTTGTGATCTTTTGAGCTTGAAGTAATAATGCAATTTTGTATTTTCTCATTTAGGCTTTCCTTTAGTTATGTTTGCAATCATTTTTTTAAAGAAAGTTAAATGTTTTGATAAAATTTCTCTCAACACAGCACTGGACAATTGATCGATCGAGAGTGCATTTCTTTGATATGTTGTTAGCAGAAGCCCATTTATGTATCCAAATGTATCATAAAGGGGAAATGAATCACTTTTCCTATTCATATTACATTGGAATCTTCTTACAGAACCGAATGAAATAGTACTTTGCAAAATTGTGTTGCATTTTGCACCAATTGAAAGTTTTGGTCCAGGTCCTTAAACTGTAGCATGCAGTAAATTAACTTATTGGCAAAAACGTTTTCTTTAATTCATCAATTGCATAACTGGTTGTTTGTTTCACTATTTGTTATAGACTGATTCTCTCTATATAGTTTCATAGTTATTTTAAAAACTGATAAAAATTCTTGAGAACTCGTAACTTTTAATATTTTTGCAGGAAAGCTTTCGTTAGTACCGATACATTTAGACTTTTCAATACTGGACATCTAATATTGTTTTGTAAGATTTTGTGATGTATGTCAAGTTATCCTGGTCGGGGTTTAAAACAGGAAGTGACTCCTTGTTTTTTCCTGTATATATCTTGGTAGTAGCTGCATAATTATTATTGTGTTATTATGGTAGGCCTAATCTGAGACTCGTTATTAGGCATTAAAATTGACTGCTAAAATAAATCTCAGGAATCAGAACCTAATTTTTGACATTGCACTTTTCAGTTATTGGTTTTTGTTGCGTGATTTTTTGAGGTTCATTGTAATGTTCTCCATTTAAAAATAATATGAGATTCACAGTTGGAAGTCAGCTAAAACATTTGCTGATCGATTTATGTTCTGCTGAAAATGCTTGTTTTAGTGATAAAAATGAGGCATGTGACAATGAAATAATTCTTGCCAAGAGGGTGTAATTTTGCTTGTATTCATAAACGATTATGAAGGGTACATGCTGAATTCTCAGGTTGCTTTACACCATTTAGTTTATCTATACATAGAGGAGAAAAAATTCGCCTGCGTCATGAAATATCCAAGTGTGACAATTTGTGACATGATCCCAATGATTAGATGTATAACGTAATGGGCGCATTACATAGCTACTGACAGTTTAATTCTGTAATAACTTGTCATCATCCATTAATATTGTAATTGTAATTATGCAGCTGTTTGTCAGTCTAAAATTAAACGAATATAATTATTATTATTAAATTCAGCCATATCCCGCTCTGGGTCAGACATCTGGAACCTCTGAATTGAGACCACCATATGTCGTATGTGATCCGCCACTTGAAAGTGATCGGTGTCAGATCTAACTACTTGTATTTCACCATTTTCCCCATTGACTTTCAAATATTTGGTTAACTAACAGCTCTTCACCTCATATCTGTGAGATCTTGTACATGTCAAAAATGTTTGCTATTGGTTAAAAAAAATTATAATTGAAGACATATATATATTATGTTATGTTTATTGAAGAAGCGATTAACTGGCATAAGTCATTGATTTGCCAAATATGATTTGGCTTTAGAATTGCAACCACTGAAAGCTCCCCATTTCTTGATTTAAAGTTTCAGGTTGGGATACATATGGGTGTGGGACTGTGGGTAGCCTCTGCTGTGTGGAGACTTGGGCAAATTTCAGACCCACAGTTGCTTGTTGTCATTGATTAGTACCCTGTCATTATTAAAGCTGACTGAGATAGAACTGCCGTTTGATCCTTTGCATTGTTTGTTTGCATTTCAATTTATATGACTGTGTAATAAATATTAAATTAGTGAGAAAAATTACAAAAAAATCACATAGAAAAGTGTGTTTGGTGTTTGCGCAGATTCTGTTTATCATGCGTTTAGTTGACTGGCTGTAAGAGCCTCAATATCATATGTTTGGTTGACTGACTATTAGTCTTCAATGTGCAAATCAGGTTTTCAGTCATTTAGCATTTTGCAAACAACAGTTTTTTTTATTGAATATGGATATGTTACACCAACTTCAGTGTTTACTCTCTCAATGATTTGTATATTGAAGTGAACCTCTGAATCCATTAAACCTGTCACTCATTTTGACTTAAAATACTAATACCATTTGTTGAATGATGTGCTTCTTTAATCAGATGGCATTTGAAGTTTAAGTAACTAAAGAAGATATGGTTCAAGCACTTTAGTCATTCTTTTCTGTTTCATTCTTTCCTCTATCAACAACTGTCCACTCTTCTATTTGAAGGATATTTCTAGTGATTTGCAGCCTCGGCTACTTTGACCATTAGCTAGTATAATGTTTCATTATCATACTGTTGTTTTAGATTTGAATGGTATTTAAAATTGTCACTTTTCAGACGGTGTGCATAAAAAATGAGCTTTTTATAACACCGAGAATCGTGGCCATTTGTTCCGGTATTCATGCAGAAAACAGCATCTGTTGGTCTGAATGTATTTGATTCAAGTTAACCAGAAGATGCTTACTTTTCAAGTTAATGAACATTCATTGAGATCTTTATGGCTTTGATTTATTTAATGTTTTAATCCTTTCCATTGTAGTCACATAATATTATCTAGTTATTGTTGTTATCAATTTGACATATTTATGCCTTTCCACTTCCTTTTTGTGAGGTTCCGGGTAAACTGTTTTGGTCTTTGTATGCATGTGTCGCATTTAATGCCACATGTAATGCAAGCAGTGATATGTTGGCCACAATATGTTGTAAACTGTTAAAAAGCTATCTCATTGCATTAGGTTAAATGTGTTTATTGTGGTCAGGCTTAATATCTGATAAATACCAAAAGGTGTGTAACATGTTTCTGATCATATGCATTGCAGCTTTTATAGAACTACTTCTGAAAAACAACCGCGAACCCTGTTTGCGATGTTCTTACGATTGTACAACTCTATCATGTGTTTAGTTTCTCAGAGGGAAAAGTTAATTTCTCTTTATGATCATCAACTTGAAATACTGATGGTATGATTTGATTTTTGAGCCTACAATTATAGCTTCTGTAATTTCTGTTCTATCTGGTTCAGTTTGGTTCTAGTGAACTTTATAAGTACATTGTGCTTAGACATGCAGCAAGGCATCATAATGATGTCAACATGATCTCAGATTGAAATAGACAGTAAGTCTTTGGAAATAGTTCTATGGACATCAGTAAATGTGGAGAGACAGCAACCTGAATGGATTTTTAGTCGATGATTTCGTCTCATTCATTTTCGTTATTCCACAATCATTTAATCATTATTGTATATAAAGTACTTAAAATGTTGTTGTTCTTGTGTAAGATATGCTTGTTGTTAAAAAAATAACCCCTCTTACTTGACGCAGCGCTAGTAATTAGAATTTTCAATATACAATCTAACTGTGTCAGATTATTTCGACAAGGGCCTATATTTAAACTAAGTAGGGCCTATAACAGTACTAATACTAAGGAGGGGTTAGCATTGTTGTAGTCAGTGAGGGCCAACACTTATGAAATAGGTTGCAGTGATCGTAATCGCAAACTTCGAACTTCTGAAGCGCCACTCGAATGCGAAGCGCAGGCACCTACCTATTTACGAGTGCTGCGTCACGTTAGAGGGGTTGTCCAAAGGGTAGTCCAGAGGTCGATGTCAGTTGCCAGATGATCAGCAGAGCAGCTATCAAGGTGGATTTTTGGTTTAAAGTTGGTAGGTGGAGGATCAGGTGAGTCGTGGCATGAATTCTTGAAGAGGCGAGGATTCGGTTTGAGTGGAACGCCATGCAGACGGGTCTAGAATCAAGAATAGATGACCCTGAGGCTGCAGATGATGGTGGGTGATTAGCAATGATGGTGGACGAACCGATAAGTATGGAAGCTAAGAGGAAGACCGGTTCATGGACGTAGTGCAAGGATGGATATGGCCAATGTTACTTCTAAGATTTCGGAGATAGTGTGCGCAAGACATTTTGTGCGTTCAACATTTTATAAATAGCTCACACTTTTGTGCGCGGGCCTGAGCTGAGGAAGGAGGATGATCGGGTAGAACGGGTTGGTAGGATGGTGAGAAGTTCGCGAAGATGTGTGGTGTTGGAGAAAATTGCAGGGAGTTGTAGGTTGATGATAAGACTTTAAAGTGAATTCACTCTGGGATTTTTATCCTATGAAGTGATTTAAAGATAAAAGTGAAATGATGATGCACGGGCGTTCTGGTGGCAGCTTGGGCTAGTGAGATTTGGATAATCGCTCGATTTCTGTGGATGCAAAATTGAGAACAGGGAATTGCAGTAATCGAGCTTCAATATAAATCAATTGAGGTAGCAATGTTAGAGACCGTTTTACAGTCGAGCTTAGACCGGATGCGGCGCAAGTCACGAATGTGCAAACACGGAGCATCTGAAATTTCTTTCACTTTAGTTTATACCTACTACTAATTTATCTTTTTCTCGATCAGACACAAGCGCTACTCTCATTGAGCTGTCATCTTTCTATAATAATAATTCCAGAAAGTTTATTGCGCCATCCTCATGCTGAAGGCAAACAAAATGTTTTGTCAGTAGGTTTATTAATTATAGCTTAAGGCCTAATTGCTTTAGCAAGACCATATTTTAGAAATTCCCGTAGAAAGTCTGGCAAACAGAACAATCGCTCTTCGTTGGTTCTTTGAACTTAGAAGATTGGTTCCTTAGTGTCGTTCCTTGCGAAGAACAGCTGGGAGGGTATTGAACACTGGAAAGGCTGCATCCACAATCCGATCTTGGATCCACTCTGGAAGATATGGTACAATCAGAATGGCATTCGTGTAGGCATTCGTCACGTACCGTGGACGTGGGTACCGACAGAAGAGGGCATCCGCGTAGGTTTTGGCTACTTCGTCCAGACGAGCAAGGGTTTCTGGCTTCGGAAGGGTGGAATGGTAACCCTTACAGTCTGTTAATCAAATATCAAAACCAGTACTATACCTATTATCTGGAGTACAAAAGGACGGGCTTACCTAGGCGATTAGTTGACTGTGAATACGTTCAGCAACGGTACCCCGGCCTAGGCCTATTGTTATTGGAAAGATTTTAGAAGGGACAATGTTCCCTCTAATATTTTTGGAGATAGCGTGGGCAAGAGAAGAACTTAAGGGCCTACTTATAGAGACTATAGATAATGGCTTGACAGCCAAACACCTGCGTTTCTGAATGGCTGTCAAAAGTCATTGCGACATTCATGAAGAAGTAGGCCTAAATAGGAATCAAGATTTTTATAGGCCTACACACGAAGATACAGATGTGAATGAATCCCTGGAATCAATAGATCCTTGAATTGCTAGGCTTGAAGTCATTTGAGGATATTATGTAAAAAAAACAGATCAACATTATGTTGTTTTTAAATCTTACACGCTCTGAAGTATTCTTCTCCAAACTCCTTCTTAACATCCTCCGGAACAAAGCTCCAGGTATAGTCGAGAGAGGCCTGCGTTGCTTCAAAGCTGTTCATTGCAGTTGCGAAACCCGCTGGTTCAATGATGGACACGTGCATGCCGTAGTCTTTCAGTGTAAACCTAAAACCAAACAGTTTTTGCAGCTTATGGTCATGGAGCATAACATAACATGACATAACAAGGATTTAATGTGGTTAAGAAGACGTTTACTCTGTGTTAAAACCACTGTAGTTTGTCTTGGATTTAATAGCCCAATTTTCCAAGTTTCCTCTTAAAAGCTGTGATAGTGCCCACTGAAACACTGCTAGCATGCAAACCATTCCACAAGTCTACAGCTCTTCACTGAAGAATTTCTGCCCTATATATAAAGTTCCTTTCGGTTTCTTAAACAATTTATACCTGTGTCTCCAAATTACTCTATTTTGTTGCAAATTGAAAAAGCATCTCCGACCAGTGGCGTAGCGAGGCAAAGCGCCGCCTGGGGCGAAGGTACAAAATGCCGCCCCTGTCTATTTTTCCATCACTTCGTTCTTGTATATACATGTATAGGCCTACCCCGAGATATGCACAAAGAGATAGGCATAGGGTGCTTTCATTAAGCTCGTATATATATGATTATTCAATTCAGTATTCAAATAATTGTAGGGCCTACAGTTAGTAACAGTCAGAGGTGAAACAAAGTTTTGAAAACTGGGGGCATAATTTATAAAATATTGCACGTAGTGCCAAACAATTTTTTTGCTCCAACTTTTTGAATTTTGCCCCCCAGAAATTTTAAAAATGGGGGCACAAATTATTTAAACAAAGGTAATCTTAAAAAGCCATTGGATAAACATAAAAGTAACCGATTTGGCTGGGGGCACATGGGGAGCACATAGCACTAAAATTGGGGGGGCTTTGCCCCCAGTTTTGAAACTGGGGGGCCTGTGCCCCTCCTGACCCCGCTTGTTACACCCCTGGTAACAGCGTCAGCATGCACTTTCAAAATTAAAGCTGTACGTCCTTTGACTAATTAAAATGCATTATCATTAGATATACAGGTATGGAACAAGATTGTATTAATTAAGAAATTAACCAGTTATAAAACAAACAAATAAAGTAAGCTTCACAATAAAGTTACTAAACGTCTTACAGGTTAGATCGAAAATTAAAAAAATAAATTTAAAATAAAACAATATAAATCATGAAGCCTATTCTTACTCTATGCGTATTGAAAAGAAAGTCCTAGGCAAAAATAATAATTTGATCATAGTGAAACCATAGTAAGTATGGCACTTAGAATAGATTAGTAACTGATAACTTTGACTAATTGGAGCGCTCATGAGTGAAGGGGCGCTATATAAATTTTCGTAATGAATGAATGAATAGATGAACTTATCATACGGATTACGGACACGATCTCATGCTTTCATTATTTATAACCTGTCAACTGCTAAAATTTAAAAATGTACTTTTCTTGCTTTCCCTGCAGCAAAAATTACTAATAACCTACCAAAGTTAATTGTGCTTGTCTAAGAGCGTTCAACTGAAAGAATTGCTAAATTTTAATGTAGTGATTCTCTAATTGTGGGTCTTAAGTAGGTTTTAATTAGATTATTTTAATTAGTTTTAGTTTTTAGTAAATCCGCCATACACGTGGGCCATGGATGCAGTACTCCAACTGCGGCCTAACCAGTGATTTATACAACCTTAGCAATGGGGCCTTGTCTCTGGTTACTATTGACCTTCGTATCATGCCCAAGGTTGAGTTTGCCTTCTTTGCCGCTTCAGCACATTGCCTTGAAGGTTTAGCACTTTTGTGCATAATCACTCCCAAGTCCCTTTCCTCCTCACTCACTTTCAATGCCTTACCTCCCATTTCATAAGAAAACTCATTGTTTCTCTTCCACATATGCATCACTGAGCACTTTTCCAAATTAAAAAGCATACGCCAGTCCTGTGATCACCTGAACATTCTTCTTAGATGTTCTTGCAGTTTCTCCCTTTCGTTTTCATCACCAACCACTCTACATAGTTTAGCATCATCTGCAAACTTAGAAATTATAGATAAAATCCCATTATCAATGGCATTAATAAAAAGTACGAACAGTAATGGCCCAAGCACTGATCCTTGTGGCACTTCACTTAACACTGACGTCCATATAGAATATATGCTTCCTATGCCCACCTTTTGTCTTCTACCTGATAACCAGCTTTGAATTCATGCTAGTGCCTGGCCCCTAATCCCACATGCCTGCAACTTTCTGGCCAGTCTTTTATGAGGTACTTTGTCAAATGCCTTGGCAAAATCTAGGTAAATTACATCGACCGGCTTTCCCTCGTCTATCCTTTCATACACTTCCTCAAAGAATTCTAACAGATTTGTCAAACATGAGCGACCTCTGGTAAAACCATGTCGACTGTCCTTAATAACATTAATTATGCTCATTCAAATGCGTACCATACTATACTATCCTTAACAATTCTTTCCATTACCGTACATACAATACTGGTTAGCCTAACTGGTTTATAGTTGCATGGTTCACTTCTGTTTCCCTTTTTAAGCAACGGCACTATGAGGGCATCTCTCCATTCCCTTGGCACTTCTCCAATCTGTATCGATTTATTGAATATCTGCTAATGCTGCTCCAATTTCTTTCCTCACGTCATGTAAAAATTTAGGATGTAGCTCATCTATTCCTGGACTTTTGTCAGTTTTTAATTCTTTTAGCTGCTCTATCACCTCTTCTTTAGTAAGTATAATCTGCATTAATCCATTACTTCCACTGTCTGCAAATGCTCGGTTGGACTCAAGGATGTTTTGCATGGTTCTGCCCAATGGATCTGATTTCGGAAAACGGGTTTGCTTCCAAACCACAGGTTTAAAGAATGTATTTTTTGTGTATATGTGTGTGCATGTGTGTCTGTACGTATGTAAGTACGCACGTACTTACGTCGTACGTACGTATGTATCTATGTATGCATGTCTGTATGTACGTATTTACGTATGTATACGTACGTACGCACTCACGCACATACGTACGTACGTATGTATGTATGTATGTATGTATGTATGTATGTATGTATGTATGTATGTATGTATGTGTGTGTGTATATATGTATATATGTACGTAATGTAATAAAATCAAGCATTTATATAGCGCTGCTCAACTCAGCAGCGCTCTCAACGGGCGTCTGTGCGTAGGAACAGAAAGGTCTTAAGGCGTCTCCGAAACTGGCAAGGTGAGAGGGTCAGTAATTCCAGGCGCAGGAACTGCGGAAGACAGTTCCAAGCTGAAGGGCCAACATAGGCAAAGCTCTGCGTCTAGGTCGTGGAAAAGCGCATGCGCGTAACAACAAGAAGGCCGCGAGTGGAAGATCGCAAGGAAGTCCTTGCAGGTAGAGGATACCGAGGTGCAGAAAGATCTTAGGTATGTCGGGAACCCCAAGTAGGCAGTTGCGCATGAAAGAAATGGCTTTAAACTGAATACGCTGTTGAACAGGGAGCCAATAAAGTGTGTCCCGAATTAAGCATGAGATATTGATAAATTCTGGAATGCCACCTATCAGACGAGCAGCATATCTAGGGTTTATGATTTGATGGAAATAGCAGCTGAACCTGAGAGAATCCGAGAGGGTTTCCACTCCGAACTTAGCGACGCTGTAAGGCACCGCATATGGCATCGTCACTCTGCCTCCGAAGCTGCTCACATTCACGATTCTTCCTTTCTCCTGCTTGAGGAGAGGAAGAAGGGTCAAGGTCAAGTCGATGACCCCGTAGAGGTCAGTCTGATTGGCCTTCTTGAAGTCCTCTGCCGTCAGCCACTCGAGTCGTCCTCGCTTCCCACTCACGGCCGCATTGTTCACCAGACCCCACAATCCTAGGAACATCACCCTCGCAAGATCAATCATTTCAAATTAGCAACTCAACCAAATCAGGCAGACCTGGCAAACATGCGATTCAATAATGCAATGCAACAACTAAACAAATTAGACTACAATACAATCGACTGACAGACACATTAGAAGGCAATGCAACAAAGCAGAACATAGTAGAAAATAACAAAAATACAGTTGGAATTAGAGAATGTATTTTATGATAGTACAGTTACGCACTTTGAAGTGAACAGCCAACAGGAATCGTTAGAGTAATGATTTGACCCTTTTGCCATTTAATATTCTTCAGCAGTAGTAACCAAGGCTGAACTGATCTTACAGAAAATTATTATGCTAACCTAACTTTGTACGTCTAGATTGATCAATTATAGGCGTTTTGGCATCATTTCCTCACAGGATCTCATCATGTCCGTTGCTGAAGAGGCCTAGTTTTGTAATCATTGCCATGGATCGAAAAAGACCTAGTCCTGTTCCCTAAAGAGGCCTAAAGTGCAATAAACTTGACCTAGTTAATTAGAAAGCCTCTGAAACAATAAAGTGGTCAAGCGCTTGATGTCGCAATTTTGCAATACAACGTCACGGCTACATGATTGAGCCAATGTGTATAGTATAGGCCAACTACAATGTTACACCAGCTTATACATGTAATTATATAACGTGTGTCGACATGGGATTGGTCTGCGTCAGTGAGAGAAAATTTTCTCACACAATTTCTATATGTTTGTCTATCTATCACTTAGGCACATACTTTTACGTTGGGGTCTAGCTCACACAGAATTCGTCTAAAGTTTTATTTACTAAAATCAACAGACATACCAAATCACACACAATGAATATTCACATTAAACCAACATAAATTTACAGCTGCACACATGCTGTGGTCATACCTCTGCCTTTAGGAAGTAAGGCTTTCACTTGATCGACAACTTTGCGAATGCTTTCTGGACTGGCTACGTCTAGTCTGACGAGTCGAAGGCGATCCGAACACTCACTCTGCAGCTCCTTCTCTCCCTTCTCAGACCGAGCACAGGCGAGCACATGGCAACCCACCTTGTCCAGATACTTAACGACGTTACGACCGAGCCCTGAGCTCGTTCCTGTCACGACGACGTACCTGTCTTGGATTCTGGGAACCCTTGGCCATCGTATGACGTTGTCAACGATCGTGTAGACAATGCCAATTGCGAGGAATAGAAAGAAGACTTGATAGAGGAAAAGGTAGACGAGGTAGAGTCCGATCGTCCAGTACAACGCAGAACGCAACGACAGCGACATTCTTATAGGATCACTGTACAGTCATTCAAACAAGGAATGTAAGGCGGTGTAATGTAATGTAAGATATTATGCCGCATAAAGTAGGGTGAGCTCCAACAAGGCGAGATGAATTCAGGTATATAGGGTCATATCAAAGGTATATAAGGTCAGGTCAATTCAGTACATATAAGGTAAGATACGGCAACTTCGGCAAGGCAAGACAAGGCAGCGTAAGACAATGGTTGGATCAGCTACAAAGGAATCATAGGGCCATGTAAGGTATCGTAAGATAATGTTGTTGTAACATGCCTATCGCAACATTACAGCTCACATTTTAACATCTCTCAGCTTCTGTTGCAAAAATTATGTCTACAGTTATCAACTATTGAATATTATCAATGAGATCTACTTACATGCAAATGAAGTCCTGGGGAATTGTACCGATAGTTGTGTATTAGGTCAGTGTCCAGAGCGTCTGTATTCCTAGATTCTAAATAACGAAATGCAGGCTTCTTTCAGATGGATGAATTTTGAGCTTTCTAAGCAGAATGTTGAGCTTTGAGCGTGTTGTCAAGATCACGCGCTGCTCAGAGTGCACTCAAGTTAAGAATGTTATAAGTGGAAATATGCAACTAGGGCACCCCAGGAAGTTGATGGGGAGTGAATCTATATGCCCACAGCATAGAAGGGGAAAAGAAACGACTGCTTTAACCATTCTGTAGTTAATTCTGGTCTAGTAAAGAAGCCATCGACTTCGATGACTGTCCTAACAGAATCCTCTTTATATCGTGCGCTTGGTAATACGATCTAGCAGCAGAAAAACTTCACCGAGGTTGAAACAAAGATCTAGATCCTTCTCAAGACTCAGCGATAATTTGTATTATATTAAAATGTCATGTTTAGCAAAATTGGCAAACTTGCATCACCGGGTGCGTAAGTTTCCGGGCATCTTAGGCCTACGCGCTGCGTCGAAAGGTACCATGTATTCGAACGGTACCATGTGTTCTATTGATGACACCCTAGCCCTAACCCTTACGAACCCTCAAGACGGCAATGCGCTTACCCTATAACCGACTCTTTCTACGCCCAACCTGACCATAAACGTACTACAGGGCCTACATTTACAGGTATGTGTGAGTGTCAGTATATTTACAATTTCTGTGCTCAAAACGATCCTATTCAAGCGTAAAATGGTTCAGGAATAATCGACGAAGTAAACTTACGATATAGACTTACCGATAAGTCAGTTGAGAGTCGCAGGCAACACATTCCCGTTTGTCGGTCGTACAGTGAACTGTGTCTATCTATATCTGTTATGTCTATCTGTACCACCCAACTTAGCAAGGCCCTTAGTTGTCTGCATGCGCAAAGTCTCTCGTCGAAGTGTTGTACACAGGGCATTGGTCGAAATCAAAGTACGAAGACTAGTTGGCAATCATTTAGCGGTCACGGTGGATAAGAAACTACATGTACTTGAAAAGAAGAAGAGTTTTGGCAAGGAGTCATCAATCGACAGATAGATGGATAGATGTTCTTTAGTTCCATTGCTTCAATTATTAGGTTTAATTACGACGATTGAAGTGATGAGCATCGTAAAACACCAATTTAACGTTTACTATAAATGCTGTTTATGGGAGCCAAATGGTTAGATTATAAATGTAACTGTAAACGTTTGTTCAAACAGTATTTATTGAAGCTTAGGCCTAGTCCTACTCATTCCGGTACTGCTACCGACCAACCTTTGTACAAGACGATGATCGAATAGAATTGATGAATGAAGACCAAATTAGCAATTAGACACATTTCTAAAAGCTCATTGAGCAAAAGCGTTTGATTTCAGATATATGTCATTGGTCTGAATATGGAGGGATGGAGTAGCATCATATCTTGTTTAATGAACATATGTGTGTCTGTGTTTTAACTTCTGTTCGTATGAATGTCTAATCTAAGCCATTATACCAAATTCAGTGGCCTCTATTGCGTCATTATCATGATGTCATTGATATCAGAAAGTTAGTTTTGCAAGTCATTGGACACAAGCCAAGGACAGGCGGCGTATACGCACACAGCAAACAAACAGACTACCAAGGACTGCCAGTAGGACTAGGTCCTATGACAGGCCTACAAAACCGATGGTTAAAGTACTACACAGAGGCGTTTGTTATCGAGCGAATTCCGTTAGCCGGAGTTCATGACCCGTAGGCCCACATACAATTGTTTGGATTGGGGGTCATGGCATTTCTCCTTGCGTCTCATTTATACGACTTGTAATATTCATAAACAAAGTTCGTGTAGCCTACTGTAGCCTAGTGGCTTCTAAAGAGTCTGCTGAACAGGTTGAAAGTGCTAAGCTCCTTTTTAGTTTTAGTTACTTCGGGTGCAGTTAATCGTTCCGATCCTATATTTCTGCAATTGTGTCTCCCGCCATCAACTATATCTCTGAGATAAATGAGGTTCGCTATAATAGGTCTACTAGGGCTTACGACGAAAATCGTTCAATCTCTCGCTTGAATATCTCTCAATTAAAGGTCAATAATTATTCATCGAGTCGAAAACCATATGCGCGCTCAGTGGCATATTTATAAGTAACCCAAATATGTGTGAATACTCGACAAAAACGATTACATTTGAAGTCGGACAAGACAGAATCTTCAGAGTTTTGTGAAGATAAGACCAACGTAGGCCTATAGACTTATAGGTCCTTCTGGCTAATCAATCACTGATGCTCGCTTATAATTGCAATTATTTTAGATTAAGCAAAAATATATTACAGCATACGCCTATAATCGATTGGTGCAATGACACTATGATGGACTATAAAATTATTCAGGTGATGGTTCTTTTCTTTCAGTAGTAATTCTCGTGGTTTATGTGGCAGATCTCAAAGTCAGATAATTATGCCAGTCTTAAGTTCAGCGCGGAATTTAACCACTACCAGACTTGGGCAGCACTGTGGCGTTGACGAGGGTAAAAGAGCAACCTGGTCAACTGACCAATAAAATCTTATAATATAGGCTACAAAGGCCATAATGAGGCCACTTGATGTGACACATTTCTCCCATTTTACAACTTAGCTATATTTCTTTCAATATATAGGTATTGAAGGCGTTTTAATAATTTGCTTCAATAACATGCTAACAATTGTGTAGTGTGGCTGGCACGGTGGCTGATTGGTTAGATTGGCCTGTAATGCTCAGTGTGCGCTGAGTGAGCGGGTTCGATCATCGTCCGAGGCGTCAGTCATTGTGTAGGGAGGCTAGGGACCTAGAGCAAGTCCTTCGCGCATAATTGCTCTGCAGTACAACTGCAATTGCGCCGTTGAGGCGTGTGCAGTTCTGAGCAAAAATATGTTCAGAGTTGTATGCAAGACTTGAAACGTCAAGACCAAGAAGAGACGAGACAGTGAGATGCCGAGACCGAGACCGAAACAGTGAGGTACCAAGACCGAGACCGAGACACTAAGTTCAAGACAGTTCGAGACAGTAAAAGACAAGTGATCCTATACAAAAGGCTGTAAAATACTGATGTATCAGTTTTCGGGAATAAGGTCCATTTGTAATTTAAATTGAAACCTGTGATGTATATAGTACAAATTCCTGAGAACAGTTTTATATTGCCGCGTATTATCTTTTTCGATATCCCTTCGTCGGCCTATCTTCTGAATAGTATAAAGAAAGTATTTTTAGACACGTTTGAAGTCTTCTAGACGATTTTAAACAAGCAAATTCGATACCAAATACCAAGTGAAATTATAAATTTGAGCATATCCTTACTCACCCTGAGAAACTCGAAGTTGTTCCTATCGATTCGGTTATAAATGGCGGTTTTACATCAATGACAAACGGCACGCCATAGCTATCATTTGTCAATAGGCCTAACTTCAAGTTGCGTAAACTCAAAAAAGTTTCACAATTTCAGGTTCTCTTTCAGACATTTTTCCATTTTAAGACAATTGAATTGATTTCAGTATCATGTGACTCGCGCGTTAACCAGAATGACTGTTTCTCGTAAATTCCGGTTTCAGTTTCTAGCGCAAGATTCTAAGACAATTCACGCAAAACTTATTGAGACCGCTTGTTCGAGACAGAACAAGACTTTCACTTCAAGACAGTTTCTACAAATTCGAGACACTACCACGAGACCGAGACCGAGACAGCAGGCTTCGAGACCGGGACACTAAAAACTGTCTCTAGACGTCTCGAGACCGAGACACTGTCTCGAGACCATACAACTCTGAATATGTTGGAAGAAGGGTGATGTAAAATTTCAGAATAAATAAATTAGCTAAATTAGAACGATTTCATATATTTTTATTCGCAAGTGGCAGCAAGATAATTTGCACAGTCCTATGTCGAAATTCTACGGCACGGTATGACGAACAGTTTAAACTCATCAATCACTTTCATAATATCCACACGGTCAGGGTGAGATAACTTAGTCCCAGTCATTTGATACCAAAGCCAAAGACGACGATCTGTATTGGTTCAATATAGGCTGCTATGCTATATATGTTCAGAGTACGCATTTTTTTTAGTCTCTTAACTCTTTTTAAGCATGAAACGGATCGTCCACATGAAGCTGTCGCAGACAGTGTCGTGCATAATAATCGAAACACAGTTCCAAAGTTTTTAAAAGTACTAACTCTATCTAATTCTGTGTATATCTCTTCGTTAAGTATTTTTCTAAAGACACAATGAAAGCAGCTTTCATTGTCAGCAAGCTTAATATCAAATGTAGCAATTTTGTAAAGCAGCACAAATTTTTAAAGCACCGTTTGATTGAAAATTGTTCAGATGTTGGACACAGAGCATCAGTCCCATTATAGATAACATCATTCACGGACAAAAAACATCGTTTTAATTCTATCAACTATTGCCAAAATTGCTTAATGTCAATAGTAGGCCTATAAGTGAGCTATTTGGATATCAGAACATCTGGAAATAGCTCTGTGTTGAAAGGTAACAGATTCAAAAATGGTATTAACTGGGCATATCGACAATTTATCGTTTGTGCAGAGGTTAAATGTTACATATCTGTCGTGAAATTCTGACCATTAAGGTCAACAGGATATTGCTTTGCTAAGGTCAAAGTTTCTCTGTGCAGACATCGTTAGATGTTTTCACAAGACATCAAATATTTCGGCAAGACTGAAATAAAATATGCATAAAATAGAAAACTTTAACTGCAAACTAAAGTCTATAGGTCTAATCTGACCAGTAAATTAGCTATAATCTGTTTCGAGTGATCTTTGTTTTTAGCTGAGGTTCTCAACAGTTCTATGTTGCTGACATTGATGCAGACGAAGACCATCTGTTGACACAGATGGTCTTCGTGAGGTTTTATTCGCAGTAGGCCTAAACCTGGTCGCGGCTGTAAGCAGAGGTGGAGAGTTAGTGGGACAGGAGGAGACGACACCTCCGAAATTTTAGGTGGATGGGACGAAGCTGCTTATTCCCGCCCCCAATATTTAATAAATATTTCATAAATATTATAAAATTCTGTTCCTACTTTCTTGCTGCATCCATGTAAGGGAATTGAAGCAGAGTTGTATGGTCTCGAGACGTCTCGAGACAGTTTTTTAGTGTCTCGGTCTCGGTCTCGAAAGCCTGCTGTCTCGGACTCGGTCTCGAGGTAGTGTCTCAAATTTTTAGAAATTGTCTTGAAGTGAAAGTCTTGTTCTGTCTCGAACAAGAGGTCTCGATAAGTTTCGCGTTAACTGTCTTAAAATCTTGCGGCAATATAAAAATCTATTCTCAGGAATTGGTACTATATACATTACAAGTTTTAAATTGAAATTACAAATGAACCTTATTCCCGAAAACTGTCACATTAGTATTTTATAGCATTTTATATAGGATTACTTGTCTTTTACTGTCTCGTACTGTCTTCAGCCTAGTGTCTCGGTTTCGGTCTTGGTAACTCACTGTCTCGGTTTCGGTCTCGGCACCTCACTGTTTCGGTCTCTTCTTGGTCTTGAGGTTTCAAGTCTTGCATACAACACTGAATTGAAGTTTTCCCAACCAGTCCCTTGAACTCAGGACCAAGTTTCCACCTATAGCCGTAAGTCTATTAGACGCATTTAAACGACTTGAAAGGGCGTTTGTTGTTCCTTTAAAAAAATTTCTCCTCGTTTACTCTGCTTATGAAGGCTCCTGATCTGCAACCCAATATATTTTGAATGGCTAATCTATATCTTTCACTTTTTATATCTGAAAACTTAGAATATGAATTAGGCCCAAGTAGACAAACTTTGACTACAAAAAGCTCTATTACTTCTTGAGGCTGGCTCCATCAAAGAGAACGGCAACGATGGAGTTCAGTTTTATAACGAGCTTAAGTATAGTCATACGCCTCACATGCATATAGACAAGTGTTATTTCCAGTAGGCCTAATAACAGAGATATAAGTTTTTCACTATTGTATATGCGCCTGTGAATGAGCTGGTTCCCGCGACTTCGCTTTTGTAGGCGCTGTAGAAATGTTGAGATTACGATTACGATTACGAATGAAATAATTTTTAGGTAAGTGCATGAAACGTATACGTTGATGCACCGACGAAAGATGTTAGGACCAGTCATGTCGGTCTATCTTAGCCTACCCTTGGCTCTTGGCTGATACCTACGCTGTGGGAGGATAATTATTACTTCAAGCCTGAAGGAGAGTGTCAGTTCGTCTTACCAGTCAATATACGTCCACTCAGTGGCGACTCTGGACCGTTTTCAACGGGAGGGGGACTCAGAGGACGGGGAAACTGACAGAGAGGTCCATTGGATGTATGGTTTCTTCAAAACTGATGGTGGTCTAAAATTTGTGGGGGGCACAAACTCAGTTGGTGGCACGCTAACCCCCCCTCCCTCTTGTGAAGTCGCTATTGCGTCCACTGGCTGGCAAAGCAAAATGTGAGTCTATTCGTTTATCTACAGCGAAGTCCATAAATTCGATTCTATTTTTAAGAAATTCAACAGGTTATAAACGTGATATCCGTTAACCACCTCTGCCTGTTTGAATATCTGTGCAACGTCGTATCAGTGCAGTTAAGTGTAGCTAACCTTTAATAGGGGACCTATATGTCGTACAAAAGACCAATTTTCTATCAGCAAAGAATCATTTAAATTTATAAGTTTAATATCATATTCAATTTAATCCAGTGACTTCTTTAGCGCCGCTTTGATTACGTAAATGACATCAGTCGATGGATTAAAAATTAAATCGTAATCGAGACGAGATGTGACGTCGAAATCCAAACGATCATTCCAAGTAAGCGATGATCTGTATCTCTGAAGAGCAGGCTAATGGAGAAGAGGAATACAAGGGATAAATTAGCTGGAAACCGACCGAGGTGATTGGAAGTGTTTGGAGATAGGGTGGGGAGAGGCGGATAGACTGAGGAGGAACAGCGAGTAATGGAAAAGCTGCGATATTCAATCTGCAGAATCTTGCACAGGAAGAAATAAATACCAAGTAAATTCTTGGTAGTCACTAATTAACTACTAAGTAAGTACTAATTACCTAGGATCTGATCGACAAGTGCGATCAACACAGGTTGGGGCCTAAGTTATCAATGAGGGTGAGAGCAATTAGAGAGCGAGTATATTGGAGATACGGCGCTACACAGCGCCACTTATTTAACCTGAGACGATGGAAACATTACAGGAGTCTAAGTTCCACAATGTTTGCAGTAAGAGACCTACACGAAAAAGCATTAGACTCGATAGAGAGATACCCGAACGATTTAGAGAATCAGTTAGACAGATAACCAGGCTGGCAGACACACATAATTAGACATACACAGACGGATAGACAGACGTACGAGTCGACGTGTAAGCTGACTGACATAAATATACAGTTGACTGATGAACTGCGACAGGTTTTGACCGCGGTTTCCCTGGGGGGAGGGGCACGGCGTCACGGGCCCTTGTGAAGAGAAGCGACACTTCGCCATGATGCACGTCAAACGTATTTACATATCATGCAATAACAGCATCAGTTTATTTATATATATACATAGGCCGATATAATATGTATGAAGGCCTAGATCTCTTAGGTCCTAAATCCTAATGTGGTCTCGCCTCGTCCGTCGCGTAGCCAATCGGTCAAGCTGTTAACCCTCCTATCATGTACAACATAATCTTCGCCAATGTCCATAACGAGTTCGACTGTATGCGTTCATACTGACGGCCAGGTCAATATTAATTAGTCATTTGTTAATTAGAACGTGGTCGCATTAGTTGATCTTTTCCTGTTTAATTGCCGCCTGAAGTAGTACTGGACTAACGGACTTTGTGCGGGACCGACTTCTTCGTATCGTGGTTTCACCGTTGAGGGCGAGGGTGCCATGGGCAGGGGCCCCTGGGTGGGTGCCGTGGGCAGAGGCCCCTGGGTAGGTTCCCGACGCGGTTGAACAGATGTCAGGGCCATCGTCCGATGAATGTCGCGCTAGTCTGACTACGGCTGCTGCTGCTAACGATGAGAAAGATGAGGATGCTGATGAAGAGGTTGGAGCATCACCAGCGATGGGAGCTCTGCCACACACGCGATGGTGACTCTCCCAGTGGCGGTGCTGGCAGAAGGCACCGCAGTAGCGAGCGATGTTGCAGCCGCTGCAGGTCTGGCTGGCGATGCGTCCACAGTTCCAACAATTCTACAAAGGAGGACGACGAGACAAAGGATTATTGGATCGATTGTCATAAATCCTTACAAGATAAGTCCATGGCAGATGGAAGAACGGGTGAGGGATGGAGAAATTATGGATGGAAGGATTGATGATGAAATGGAATAATAACTGAATGGATGGATGAAAAGGATGAAGAGGATGGATGGATGGATGGATGGATGTGAGGATTTACGGAGGGACGGAATAATTGCATCGACGGATAGGAAGAAATGGAAGACTGATCAACGTATAGACAAACAGAGCGACAGACAAATAGATAGGCAAACAAAGAGGCGGACAGACAGACAGGAAGAGAGACAGGCAGGAAGACAAGCAGACAGCCAAATAGGAGAACAGACAGACATCTAGCTTGAATTTCTTATTCGTCCATTAATGCCAAAACCTATAGGGCCTACATCGTTTTTCCTTTTTGTTCAAAACTAGGCATTCGCTAGGACAATTCTCATGCGACAATACCTTATATTATGCAAATTGATTACAAAGCTTTTATTAATCTCATCAATATAGTAGGCATAGGCGGACCTCATCGGAGTCCTCCTGTTTGCTGAGTAGATGCGTGACTTCGTCTCTGGTCTTCCTTCGGACTTCTTCAAGCGTCTGTTCCATCTTCATCCTGTCGACGGCCAACATCTCCCTCGCCTTCGTCTCTGATGCAGCCACCGCCTTCTGCAACTCGACCAACGCCTGACGACGAAAGTCCTTCACCGACTCCTCTGTCGTAAACAAACGAACCAAAAAACAAATAAATACATATTTAACTAATCAATGAATAAACAAATGTCAGTAGGTTAGATTGTTAGTAAATATATTATCGTGTCTTTAGATTTATGTGGCGCCTCTCTCTGAATAACTATTCAGATGCGCTCTCAGCACGGAAACCCCGGGAAAAAAGAATTGCCTTAAAAGAGCGAGAAATCGATGAAGAGAAGCCAGTCATAAGTTTAGCCTTAGTGATGGAAGAAGGTCATTCCTGGTAGATGGACCCACGTCATGTGATGCAGCCAATGTAAAAGCAAGAAATGCATTTAATACAACAAAATGAACAAAGCAAAGCAGGTGAGTAAGCAAGTGAGTGAAGGAGTGTGGAAGTGAAAGAGTAACTAGATAAGTAAGTCAAAATCGCAATAAATTATTCAACAGTACAATGAGAGTAAAATATTTATTAAGAATATTTATATAGCTCCCCTTCAAGACCATCGACCCTGGAGCACACCCGACCCAATAGGACAGTCCTACGATTGGTATGTAACTAAGCGAAGCAAGACAGGGATCCGCCCATTCGAGGTTGCAGGACCAACAATCGAAAGGGCTCGGCGTTTGCCTTGTGGAAATCCGAGAGGGAAGGACAAGAAGCTCTGCCCTTCGGATTCATTACGAAAATTTATGTATAGCGCGTCTTCAAGGTGACTACTCATATGCGATCCAAACCTAATTCGGATATATATGGCCAAATAAAGTTCAAGACCATCTACTCAGGAGCACTCCTGAACCAAATAAAAATGAACGAAGAAAAATTAGGTAGAACAGCATAGTTCCTGCTGTTACTTGTAATCCAATCCCTCGATGCAACGTTATTCCAATAAAGAGACCCAGTATAAGATCCTCTAAGGGAATGCTTTCCAATAATATTAAGGACGTCCCACATGTATTCGGAAACATGGCAGAATCTTGTGATACAGCCAATAAGACTTTCCACCATGCGCAAAACAATCGAAATGACACAGATGCAATTTTCAAAATCAATAATTATTGAGGGGGTCGTTGTCGTCCCACCTGCCCTTCGGTATGCCTCGACCCTTTGCTCGTCCGTCTGTTGGTAGTCGTGGTGGGACAGTAGATCCGTGACGTATCTCTTGATGTCGAGCTGTCCAGCCAGACCATCAACCGTTCGTCGAATGCGAGTTGTCAGGTCCTCTCGATTGCGAATGCTCCTTTCTTGAAGGACGAGCAACGCCCTCTGGCACTTGTCCACCATTCCCATGATGCATTGCAACAGCTGAACGAAGAAAAGAATTTTCACATGGCTTCGTCATAGTCATTATCGTCACCGTCGACATAATCATGCATGATCATCAGCGTCGTCATCGTCATCATTATCATCTTCGTCATCATCATCGTCGCCTTTATCATCATCAGCCAGCAAAACAAAAAAATTTAATCAATTATCATTAGTCATTAATTTAAACCATCTTCATAAATTATCATCATCATCCTTATCTTCAGTAGCAGCAGCATCTTACGTGTTCGACATGCTTCCATTCATCCTCTCCACGGTCGAATGGATCCGGTTGATAGGTCGCTCTCGTATGGCAGTCTGAAGAGAGTCAGCATATAACACGATACAACATATACAGACAGACGCACGGCAACAAAGCATAACACAAAAACCACAGATGCACATCGCGGGTAGGCCTACAACACTTCCTACAGAATCAATGAAGGCGTTATGGAAGTTATTTGTCACAAAGAGAACACCTGGATGACAGTAAGGTAAGGTAAATGTAAGGAGGGTAATACCCCACTCATTACCTAATAACCGAGGCTCCATGTATCAGTCAGTGAACACGTCTCAAAGTTCTTATTCAGTAGCCTTCACAATTCACATGTGAGACTCAAACCCGTGTTCTACGCATCACAAGACGAGCGTTCAACCAATCGGCAATCGTGTTCCACGGTGCCTATAAATTAATATAGCGCCAATTTCCAAAGCAAAGAGGCAGATTCCTAATTCTGGAGACTGCAGTTGACTTCTGGATTTTACATAATATTATTTATTCATTGAAGATCATATAGAAAACTCACAACGCTACTCAAGACTCGCTTTCAGACAATCGCCCTCTGTATGAATTACTCAATCAGGAAGTGATTGGTGTAGTGCAAAGTACCAGCCCTCAATCAGCTCAAGAAGAGTCGTGATGCGTATACCTGGGCATTAGATGTGTCCCATGTGGACTTCACGTGGGTCCCACGTGAGAATGTGGTCCATAGATAAGTTGCGTGTGAGAAGGCTGGCAGGGATTAGGACACAGACGATGAATTATTCTCAATTATTCTGATTACCATCTATGTCTAATCAAAAGTGATAGATACTCACTGGATATCATTAAGTATGCCTGTACTAGTGACGTTCAGTTCACAGTTCAAAGGGTCTCAGTCAGTACACGGGGACCAAAAATGGCGAGGCACCCATTAAAATGAGCATGGGTGGTGAATGATTCATTCATCAAAACATTAACGTTGTCGTTAAATAAACACGCGAACATTTACATATCTTTGCATTTAGGTCATCTGCCAATAATCGCCTGCATACCACTGAATATAATCTGGCTGCTATAGTCTCGCCGCTGCCACTAAACACATCCTATGCGTGTATATAAATAGATGTGCATATGGTCTGGATATTTGAAACCCAATCACTCTTAGTTGGCAATCTGTGCTTCATCTGCCAAAATACGTCCTATTGTGAACGACAACCCAACAGATGCCAAGAGTCGCCCTTTCTGGTACTTGATAAACATTAAATATTTTTGTTTCAGATCTTTTATTTCTCACAGCAATTAAGGATGCATTCTCTCGTACCTATGCCCTTAGGAAGGATGACTATGATAATGATGTTGATGATTATGAGGCTGATTATGTTGATTATGATGATATTGATGATAATGTAGTTGTTGTTAACAATAATGACAATGACGATAACGATGACAATGATTATGCTGCTGTTGTAGTTGATGGTGTCGTTGATTATGTTGTTGTTGATGATGTTGATGATGATCTTGATGACGACGACGATGATGATGATCTTGATAATGATGACGGATATCGTTGAAACACTGACTGTAGTTGGAGAAGTATCGTTCCCTGTCGCGCTGAATTCGATCCATGTCCAGCTGGTCAGCTAGTAGACGGGCGGCACTGACATCCTGCAGAAGGATCGGTCGACTTCCAGGCAGACCAAGGCCAAACGGAAACGACTCCATGCGTACGTATCCACCAGCATCCGACGGATGGTCAGCGAGCAAAGGGCTGCTGCGTGTGCGAGGGCGCTTAGGGGCTGGGCTGGAGTCCTCTGGATGACTATCCAGGCAGTAGCTGGACCCATGCTTCCTTTTAATAGAACAGAACAACCAATTAGTTACTTAAATAGTTCACATAATCACAAACGACTACTACCAACCATATTATCATCCTCATCACCGGTCATTATCATCATAACTGCATCATTGCATCCACCGGCATCAATATATACCATAATCACTATCATGCGAATACAGCCCCCACCAGCACCACTATCACCAGCACCATTAGCACCAGCACCATTATCACTAGCACCATTATCACCAGCACCATTATCACTAGCACCATTATCACTAGCACCATTATAACCAGCACCATTATCACTAGCACCATTATCACCAGCACCATTATCACTAGCACCATTATCACCAGCACCATTATCACTAGCACCATTATCACCAGCACCATTATCACTAGCACCATTATCACCAGCACCATTATCATACTCATCACCACACTACAATCATCATACTCATCAACAGTTCATCTTGACTGTGAGAGTCGAAAGATGGCAGCAATTGGGTGTCTAGTAGCAATCGAAGTGAGATGCTGTGATGGTCATAGTGCTGCCACCTGTCGTTGGTATACCTGTCTGGGTGACGCCTTTTACCCAAAGGCTCGTGAAGTGGTAGAGCGGTTGACGGACAGTTTCCACTGCTAGCAGCCGACGGACTGATGGACGAAGCGTTGTGGTCATCCGTGTGGAATATGAGATGCTCGTTCTTGGCGAGGAACTGATGCGGAGACAGGCGACACAGCTCAGCCTGGTCCTGCAACTCCTGCTGCAGAATCGGTAGACTTGACTACAACAGCGTCAACAAAAGCAGCAAACAAGCAATGAACAATATCAATTATTTTAATTTTAGTATGTTCAACTAGAATATGATTAATGAAAACAGTATGATCAACAATGTCAGTAGTTACTACATTGATATGATTAATAAAAGCTGTGTAATCAATAGCATAGAATAAGGTATTGTCGCATGAGAATTGTCCTAACGAACAAAAAAGAAAAACGATGAATAAGTTTCGATATTATTGGACGAAGTTTTGGCATTATTGGACGAATAAGAAATTCAAGCCAGTATAGCCTACTTTGCGTAAAGGAGTGATATGAAAAACGTATAAAAATGTAGCAATTACAATTGTTTTGATAAATTTTCGAAGTATTGTATAAATTGATTTACAAAGATATCGTAATCGTGATCTCTGCTTTTTCTACAGCGCCCACAAAAGCGAAGTCAAGGAAACCAGCTTATGCACAGACGACAAATCATCAGATAAATATTTAGACAGATACCAAACTCAGGCAAATATATACATGCAAACATGTTTACACACAGTTTGTACACTAACACGCAAAACGATGGATTGATGGACAGAGAAGCCATGCCCGCAGCAAATTATAATTTGATCATTAGGGCAAAGATAAACATCACATACAGCAACCTCAGAAACAGGATTTGTAATTGCAATTGCATTTATATAGCGCTAGTTCAAAAGACATTGGTGAGAGGCGCGCCATACGAAAGAAGCCGTCGAAAATGAGGTAGGCTTACTGCGATAGAGTATACACACCATGTAAGAATTGTTGAGTTACCTTTAGAAGTGGTGTGACGAATGGTGTGATGGAGAAATGAAGGAAAATGATGTAATGTAATGTAAGAAGTACATCTTTAGATCAAACTAAGAATCGTTGTTCGCCTCATATCACGAACGGTATGACGATGGAATAGAACAGAAATGAGGTATTTCGGTAGAATAAACTAAGAATCGTTGACCTACCGTTAGAAATGGCATGACAATAGGTATGTGGGGAAAACGATGGAGAATGAGGTAATTATAATGTAAGAGATAATGAAAAGTAAAATGAGGTACTTCGGTAGAATAAACTAAGAATCGTAGAGTTACCTTTAGAAATGGTATGACGAACGGTCTGAGTGGAAAGTTCGTTGCCCGGTGGAGCTTTTCGTGAAATTCTTCTATGCTTATTTTAGTGTTCTGCAAAGTCAATTTGTATCAGTATTACATACACAGCCGCACATTCAGGTCGATACGTATTATGTAGACGCAGAAAGTCAGAGACACCACAGATACACACAGCCAAAGTCAGAGACACCACAGATACACACAGCCGAAGTCAGAGACACGGCGCATGCTTTTTAAGTTTCGTTGAAGGGTAGAGTTAGAAAAATAATGAGAGTTGAAAGTGACTGCTGCAACCCTAAACGAGGTTCAAGTGCCCATAACCTTTATAGACAAAGTGTTGCCGGCCTAAAAGTATGACAGAGAGAGCCACAGACAGCCAGCCAGTCAGAGAGACTGATGGTTGCCGCCAGAGGAGAGGACTCATCTGACGCCGGGTGACCTGAGAAGATGCAAAGAGAACTTATATAGCGCCTTATAAGAACCTCTCGCATATGCCATAAGCATGAACAGTACTGAGCACAGAGACAGCCAAGCGTAAAGACAGGCACTTGAGAAGGGCACGTCCAACACACCCTATAACACACAGAGACATGAAGAGCACTACCACTGCGTGTTTAATTATGTCCAGCAGATAGATGCACACAGACTGACAAGGGTGGATGGAGAAGGAGAAACAGAGGCGAAGAGTGAGAGTGTGGAGAGGAGGAGGAGGAGGAGGAGGAGGAGGAGGAGGAGGAGGAGGAGGAGGAGGAGGAGGAGGAGGAGGAGTGCATGGAGAGACAGAGACGCGACAGAGTGAGAGAGTGAGAGAGAGAGAGAGAGAGAGAGAGAGAGAGAGAGAGAGAGTGTGTGTGTGTGTGTGTGTGTGTGTGTGTGTGTGTGTGTGTGTGTGTGTGTGTGTGTGTGTGTGTGTGTGTTCCTGTTCAAGAAGACACATACAAAGACAGAGACAGAGACAGAGAGAGAGAGAGAGAGAAAGAGAGAGAGAGAGAGAGAGAAGAACAAGAAAAAGAAGACGAAGAAGAACAGGAGGAGGAGACAAAGGAGGAGAAAGGGGTGACATACAACTAACAAGACAAAGATACAGAGCGAGCCAGAGAGATACAGAGAGATAGAGAGAGAAACAGAGTGAGACGGAGAGAGACACAGAGAGACACAGAGATAGAGAGAGCCGACGTACGTAAGCACTTACAACGAGAGCCAGAACGAGATTGCGCACAAGTTCCCCGATCTCTGGCGAGATGTCTGACCCGAGGTGATGGATCGTCTTCAGGAATCGTTTCAATTTGCTCAGCTGTTTCGTCGGCGACGTGGGAGAGTCCTGACCGGATGAGGATGTCGTCTCTTCAGCAGCAGCAGCCATCTGCTGCAGGGAGGCTGGTGACGGAGTCGATGCAGGAGCAGTCTTTCCAGATGAACTCCTACTCGCTGCCTCTGGCCTCGACTCCAACTCCGACTTCGTTGACCGGCTCAACTGGCCATCTACTGCATAGACATTGCACCGTGTACAACCTCTGCTGGCATCAGACAATCATGCCAACGACGCTTAAAATGCAGCGCATAATAATCGTAATCTGATGCATAATTTATGTATCGCATTTTCATGTGTCTATAGTAAATATATTGACGCGTTGTCGAGGCGGAAACGGCCTCCAATGTATGGCCATGAGGCGTTTGGATGAGCAGTAAGGAGAGGAGCAGAAGGATAATCATTCAAGGCAGATGGCACCACTGTAGAGAGAGAGAGAGAGACAGACAGACAGACAGAGACAGACAGAGACAGACAGAGACAGACAGAGACAGACAGAGACAGACAGAGACAGACAGAGACAGACAGAGACAGACAGAGACAGACAGAGACAGACAGAGACAGACAGAGACAGACAGAGACAGACAGAGACAGACAGAGACAGACAGAGACAGACAGAGACAGACAGAGACAGACAGAGACAGACAGAGACAGACAGAGACAGACAGAGACAGACAGAGACAGACAGAGACAGACAGAGACAGACAGAGACAGACAGAGACAGACAGAGACAGACAGAGACAGACAGAGACAGACAGAGACAGACAGAGACAGACAGAGACAGACAGAGACAGACAGAGACAGACAGAGACAGACAGAGACAGACAGAGACAGACAGAGACAGACAGAGACAGACAGAGACAGACAGAGACAGACAGAGACAGACAGAGACAGACAGAGACAGACAGAGACAGACAGAGACAGACAGAGAGTGGAATGTTATGAAACATGTCTCACGTGACATATGACATAGCAGGGATCTTGTGAGAGCG
>OY365806.1:9942292-10014558 GCA_959347315.1 Bimastos eiseni
GTCGGATGGCGCCAGTATTAAGTGACTGATAGAGTATACATAGACCATGAGACCGCAGCTAAAGCAGCGTCAGAGGCAGAGCCGGACCTTATCATCCGAATGACCATTAACAGCACGAAACAGACGGAGAACCATCTGTTTATTATCTGCGTAGACTTCAATGGCGCTGTTGTACGTCACCTCTCTGCCACAACAGATAATACGTATATGTGGCATTTTAACTAAACTGCTCATCTTTACTTCTAGTACTACGCTGCTACCGCTGAACCACTACATTATTATCATTATCATTATTTTTTTCCGAAGGTACATATGATCCCTCGGGATCCAAAAGATTAGAGGGGGGCATTATTCTGGAATGGCAGGTCTTCGCAGATGGTTTTATCATTATTATTATTATTGTTATTACTATTGTTATTATTCGCTCTTCCTTTCAAAGAATACTTCACTACACATTCTGGATTTATCATTACGGATATAATAATAATAAGCAATTATGATAACGGGTAATAATAATGATAATAATAATAATAAAATTAAATAATAATAATAATAATAATAATAACAACAATGATAATAAGAGATATAACAAACATTAGACACCAATGTGTCTCATGTGACCTAAAACAGCAATAGATTCAGACGGCCTTCAGACCTGACGCAGCGTGAAAGCCAAGCAGCCGAGTAGCATTTTGAAGTCATCAATGGGTACAATGTTATTTTCACACTCCTTCAAAAACTCGCAATATTTTAAAGAAACAATGGTAAACTAACAACGCTCATTTCGTACAATGCATTATAATTAGTCATGGTCTTCGTTTGTACTAATCAAACTTAAGAATTAATTATGGTTCATTCTGGTACAAGGATTTATATAGCGCCCCCTCAGTAGCAACACCCCACCCAACATCGGCTTAAGAGGAGAATTTTAAGAATGCAATTAAGCCCATCGGGGGAGGTGTGGCCCTGGACAACAGGCGCAAGGCTGAAATGAGCTTATTCAGCTATAGTACTGGGTTAACCGTTGTCAGTAATGGTTATTTTTACTATATATATAAATATATATATACAGAAGTAAATGAAACGTACTCATCTGGCCTGTTATTGTTGTCATTGCAGTTAGGCCTACATGTATTATTAGACGTGATTGTGAATTCGCAATACTAAAGCATAGCCTGCATGACATGTGCTTGCCAAAGTTTCCAGCGATCTAACAACAAATCCGTATGACCGTGATCGCACGTTGTCAGAGGCGCTATGCAAGTGCACCCACAGGATTGCCAAAGAAATACTCACAGAAATAATGATTTAGATTAATTAATTGTTTCCTGGTTCAATTTGAAAGAAATTCCCAGAAACTGATAGACGACAATCCGTTGGTTGAATCGGCCATGCAGAAATGAACATATCTAGTCCTTGAATCCTTCTTAGGAAACAGGTCTCTATTCCAGAGTATTCCTACTTCACAGAACGTTCGACCGACCCTTCTGCGCTTCGGAGGAGCGTATCGCTTGGCTCGCAGTATCGTTCGGTTACGTAGACGGCACTTAGGAAGGAACAGCGCCTCGACTGCAGGATGCAATCGGAGAGTATCGTCAGTGCGAGCTACGGGTGAGATCAGAACGGACGGACGGACGGATAGGGAGAGAGCCGTCCTGATAAGCTAGACGACCTGCTCGACGGACGGAAGATAGGCGCCTGGCGTTCGTCGGTCGCTCGGTCTGGATAGAGGGCGCCAGCGTATTAGCAGGGCGAACGGGTCTGTCAATGTGAATCGTATATTGGCCTTGATTAGTGAAGCGATGAAAGTCTAACGAAAGACATACGGACAGCTGACGAGAAGCAGAGTCGCCGTCGTCGGTCAGAGGAGAGAAGGAGGGAGATGTTATCGCGGCCGGGATCGCGCAGGAGACAGCAGCAGAATCTCAGACGCCGCTGAGCAAAAGCAGGCACTGCCGCAATCGAGATGCCAAGCCTCTGCCTCTCGTCAGCTGCTGCTGCTGCTGCCGACGAGAATGAGGATGTGGCGGAGGAGAGGAGGAGGAGGAAGAGGAAGAGGAGGGGAAAAGGCGCCTAAGCTGCTGCTGCCAGTGTTGTACATTGGCGTCTGGAAGTTTTCTTGAAACGCTCGTGCTACGTGATGCTGTAACCCGCTAGCATCAGTAACAGCAACATCGGCAGCAGCTGCCGCAGTAGCAGATGTTGATGAGGCCTCGGGTGATCTGGTGCCGCCTCCTCTCTCTGTCTCTGTCTGTCTGTCTGTCTCTCTCTATCTCTTTCTCTGTCTCTCTTTCTGTCTGTCTGTCTCTGTCTGTCTGTCTGTCTCTGTCTGTCTGACCGTTTGTCTGTCTCTGTGTCAGTGTGTATATCTGTGTCTCTTTTCTCTTCAATCCGACTTAGACACTTGGCGATTAGCAGAAAAAATCCATCGGACGGACCGCCACTTGGGCGCCTCCGCTCTCTTCCGTTTACCTTACGTTCAGAGGAACAGAACCACAACCGATTCGACCGATAAGAGAAACCAGTGGCAGTTCAACTGGCCAGACGAACATTCCTCTTCACTCTATGTCCCTCTGCCCGTCTCTGTCTGCCTGAATCCCTCTGTCTCTGTCTCTCATTTCTTTACTGGGCATCAAGGGTTGCGGCGGCAGAAGCTTTTCCTTCTAAATGATACGACACTCGATATTTCTGATATCCAACGCAAGAATACTTACTTCTTAGTCTCAAAGTCCTGGACTTTTCTACCGGTTGCTGGAAGAAGGGAGCTCGATTGCGTCTGCCGTCAGAAATGCCAACACATAATACGAACCATAAATTATTAAAAGATAAATAAATAAACGAAAGTCAGAAAAACGTCCCTCTTCGCGTACAATCTGGCGATATAGGAGGTGGACGAGGAGGGCTGTCAACTCAACATCTGTCATTCATCGACGTCTATGATAAGATCCAGCTCACTCTCGGCCAGGATTAAGCTACACTATAATGAGATACAATATATTATGTAGGAGACAGGGCACACCGTACCAAGATATGCTATGTTAAGATGCATTAGACCTATATTAAGATACACTATATTGAGATACATTATATGAAGATATACTATATTAAGATGCACCATATAGAGAGCGCCTTTGAGTAAATTGTGCTGGGTTGCGCTACATAAATCTGTAAATACAGTGTAATACATAATACACTACAATGTCAATTGGTCAAACACAAACAATCGCTGAATACGTTTGGGTTTGATTAAGTCTTTGTACGAAACACAGAATCGCAAAGTCATCCAATTCAACCGGTGGTCATATATATATATATATATATATATATACACATAGAGATTCTTCATACAAGAGAATTGCGGATGTTATGCTCTTCGCGGCTTTATTAGATGACGCTGATTAGCGAAATTGTGCTGAGCCTTTGCCATCTGTCGTGCACTTAATGAATTGAAATGACGACACGGAAACATTTGCTGCCCATTTGTATAGCATATCCAACAGGATTTGACGAAATTAACTCACACATGCGTTCCGAAGATCATGTGGTAATGAACAACTTCGGAGCTCCGAATGACGCATGGCAGATGTAATTAACAAAAAGAAAGCAACAATAAAGATCCTCGTGTGTAAGTAGCCTACATTGCATAGGTCTGTTGTGTAGGGATTCCAAATTTTCTCTTTTCTTCATCAATCACCGTCTAATTCTCTGGTTTTCTCCACGTTTCAATGTATGGACAGCGTATTGTTCTCTCATGATTTTCCTATCTTTTATTCTCCGCTGTTTCTATCTTTTATTCTTCGCTGTTTCCATCTTTTATTCTCCGCTGTTTCTATCTTTTATTCTCCGCTGTTTCTATCTTTTATTCCTCATTTCATCCATTAATTGTAGTCTTTGTCATTCTCTCTTTATCAATCATAGTCTCTCACATCGCTTTAAAATAATGTGGTAATGTAGGCTATTGGTATCGGTATCGAAAAACAAAATCATTTTGGACATCAAGATCATCGCTATGTTATAATAGCTCATTGGAATCGTCTGAAGTATTACATACGAATTAAGAAACACGCCACTGACATCATCATCTGTCATCTGATACATCGTTAAATAACGTAGCCACCATCAAAACTGTCATCATGATCATAGTCACCATCATCGTCATCATCACATCATCGTATCATAATTTCATCGTCCAATTCATAATCGTCATCGTCGTCGTCGTCATCATCATCATTATCATATTCATATAATCTTTATAATGACCATCATCATAATCATGATTATAATAACTAGCATCATCATTGTAATCATCATATTCATATTCAGTCATCATCTCTACCACTACGACTACACCAATCCCCCTATCTCATTAAACTCGATGGTAATATGGACTAACTGCCTTTTCTTTGTTTTCAAGCAAAGTCTTCACTCCAGATGAACATCGAAACATGGCAGCAGCAGCAGCTGAGAGAACAGAAGAAGAGGAGTAACCCTAGACATAATCTCACCTAAGTGACCCTGCCCACGCAGCGGCCACGAGGGGGGTGAGAAGGAAGGGGTAGAGGAGGCCGATGAACTTATGGAAACATGACTAATGAAGACGGGTCGGGTTTCCATATGCATGAGGTCACGTGCCGAGAGGGGCCAAGGAGCGTTTTGCTCTTCTCCGATGGGAGAAGAGGAAGAAATATCCTACACTAAACAGATGGTCTAGATGACGTCTTATAAACACAAACTAAATTGGATGATATCGATAACAACATCTCTAAGTCTGTTTAATGCTTCCGTCTGTCGGGTGACTCCCTCCCTCCACTTACGTCCTCCTAACTCCGCTTGCCACTGATAATAAAAGATACCTCCTAGTGTTGCCTCTTCCGCCATTCTCCCTATGGCTCGCCGTTCTACCACTTACGGTTCAGAAATCGACCTGACGCGAAAAAGTAAGAGGCATGCGCCGTGGCTGGCATCCAACATTGAATACTCTCCGAGTATCTAGTATCCACCACTAGGCAGCACTAAAGGCATCATCGAAGGCAATCAATTTCTATAGCGCCGGGTTGATTCGTCTAATAGGCGCGGACATGGATGTCCGATAGACAGTGGTATGCAGAGCCGAGCTGACGATATAAAACCTTCGTGCTGCGTTTAAGAGCTGGAAGGCATCGATATGGCTAACCTCTCGTCGCGTGGATGTTGAGATCCTTGTAACGCTTTTTATGCCGTGGCCAGAAGCAGAGCCCATTATCAACGAGCATTTCAGGCACTTTTGGCTGAGAGGAAAAACGTCTCTCACGCCAGATACCAACGCAGCACACACACCCCCCACGGCCCCCCTCCCTTAGTTGAATCAAGTTTAAAAATACCAACTGCCTTGTTAGCCTGTCTGCCAGGTATACGTCCACTTATCTCTGTGCTTCTCCTTGCCTCTCTTTCTATCTCTTTGGCTGGCTGGCTGTTCGTTTGTCTGTCTGTCTATGTATCTGTCTGTTTGTCTGCGTGTCTCTATGTCTGCGTGTCTGTCTCTATGTATGTCTCTATCTCTATGTGCATGCCTGTCTGTGTCTGTCTGCCGTTAGTCTGACTCTGGCGCCTCTCGTTATCATCCGGGGTTTAGCCGTAGGGTCATTCACGTTCATCCTTGTTTTATGCACGGCACACTGCGACGGCAGTTTTATATGCGCATATATACCATACATAGCCTATATATAATGTATATATATATAATGTATATATATATAATGTATATATATATAATGTATATATATATATATATGCATTCATGAACAGTGATCACTGTTGAATCCTAAAACTTGAAGAATGTGCAAGTTGAGCATTGGAGAGAGGACAAAAGCATTCTTCTTAGTGTCACGAAAAGTTTCCAGTCATCAAGATATAACATTTCATGTTGTGTTATTAATTTTGTGTAATGGTTTATTTACACTGTAGTTGACGTCTCGAAGCCATGTCGAAAACTGTGCTGAAACATTGGTATCTGACGAATCAATAATAGAGTTGAAACTTGAAGGTCATTTTTTTATGTTGAACCTGTCAGGGCTGAATCACCTTTTGAAAATGGTCATTGATGAGACGACATGTGATATGCATTTTAAAATAACTCTTCGAGTGATAACTGCAAGTTATAAATACTAATAAAAGAAGAAGGGTGGGGTAATCTAGACACGGTACAAGAAGCGGAAATATAGGATCGTAGAACCTGAAGTAAACCACAAATATTCTGAATATATAGGAAAGTAACACAGACACAAGATTAACAGACAGTCAGAGAAGGAAGTAACTGAGGCAATAATATAAAGATTTCCACGCAATATAATTATCACGCTCATATTAAACGATATAAGTGAAGTCATTGTAACACTTAATTGCTATAATTAGATAACTAATTTCTCCAAATTAACTAATTTCTGTGAATTAACTCCTGCTGCCAGTCCCGTATAGGTCATACAATCCTATATAGCCTAGCACATGTTTCCACTTACGAGTTCGTTCCAGATACTCAGCCGCACAGATGTATCTATTATTCCCACATGGGATCTGTGTAAGCCCCAGATGGGTTTCCTACAATGTTCACTTGATGGGAACTAAGTTAGTTCATTCTTTTCCTCCCTCCCTTTGGCCAGACTGGATCAATTCTCAGGTGACAGACCTGGATGCGTCATCTGCCAACGTTCACCCATCCCTTTCCTCTTCTACCCTCCTCATCTTCATCCTCATCCCATTGCCTATCCCACCACTCCTCCATCCTCTCTTCCTCTTTTCTCCTCTAATTAGTACTGTTTCCACCCTCCTTCGTCATCCCAACCCTCTCAAAAGTTGGTCCAGCAACGAGAGTATACCGGCCATCAGTAGATGTGACAGAAGCAAACACGATTATCACATCTCAAGAGCTGCTGAGGCAGCTGGTACTGATGCAGGCAATCCGTCGTCCATCCTCCCCCGGCGCCCAGCATCCCCGTTGCTGTTGTTGCTGCTGCTGCTGGAAACACCATCTGGGTAAAGCCCTCCATCTGTCAGCTGCATCTGACACTGAAATGGATCCAAGTCAGTCATTCAGAAGCAGCTCATCGATATTCTCTCTCTCAGCCTCCTCTTGTCTCTTTCAATTTGTCTCTCTCGATCTCTATAGAAAGGTTTCTCATTTGTGTCTCTCTCTAATTCTCTACTTTGGACTGTACCATTGTACCTGCGCAACGTTTCCTATTGCAGAGTTATTTGTATTCATTTCTATATGCGCCAGTCAGTGCAACCATGCAGTCAGTCAGTCAGTCAGTCAGTCAGTCAGTCAGTCAGTCAGTCAGTCAGTCAGTCAGTCAGTCAGTCAGTCAGTCAGTCAGTCAGTCAGTCAGTCAGTCAGTCAGTCAGTCAGTCAGTCAGTCAGTCAGTCAGCCAGCCAGCCAGCCAGCCAGCCAGCCAGCCAGTCAGTCAGTCAGTCAGTCAGTCAGTCAGTCAGTCAGTAAGTCAGTCAGTCAGTCAGTCAGTCAGTCAGTCAGTCAGTCAGTCAGTCAGTCAGTCAGTCAGTCAGTTAGTCAATGTGTCTCAGTTTCGTTGTCACTCAATAACTCTACGACATGGGTGTAACAATCTGATGAAATGTGTTAGAGGGATAAAGCGAATATATTATGGTGACTTAGAGTAAGACACTCTTGCTATGTCTACGTCTTCGAAATAAAACATTGTCATAGCAGGAGAGACCATAATTATTGATTCGTTGAAACACACTAGAAGTGATTTTGACCCCACAGATGAACTGTTACGGGTGAAGGACACATAAAAGTCAGAAAACAGGAAATCAAAGAGAGTATAGAGACCTTCTTCTTTTAAGATGCTGATGACCACAAGCAAAAGACTAAGACACCATCGTTCTTACTTATTAAACAAGCCATGAAAACCATCATCGTCCTTACTTACTAAACAAAAAACTACCACCACCCCCAATTGTCCTGTTACTGTACCTGATGAAACCTTGTTGTCCTTGTCTAATGACGCCATCATGGGAAATCTGCCAGAAGTTTATTTGCGTTTTGAATGAAAGGAGTCATTTAGTTTTCTTTTATTCGTCTCGAAAACCACTAGAGATAAATAAGTCTTGTCCTAAACCAGTTAGACTTCGTTTAGACAACTGATGTAATCAGAAGACGATTTCGACCTCGAGAAACCAACGACCGATAGGTATTTATTATACTAAAACGGTTAATACGGGACTTGCCAAGTCGACACATTCGGCGAGAAAGACTATTAAAGATGCCATCGGTCGTCCATACATTCTACAAAACGAGCAACGCGCAGAGAGGAAGGAAAAGAGATACAGTTATAGAGACGCACAGACGAATATTTACAAGAGGAGAAACCCGAAGGATGCTTCTGCTGGTGGTGTGGTTCTTAGTTCTTCATAGTATTGTCGTGTATCTGGGTACATCCGTGGTGGCCGTGGCGTTTAACACCAACCAGATGGCGTACTGATACTATATCATATTTCAATAGGAGGCAGCGGCGGCGGTGGAGGAGGCAGCGGCGTTCTCATGCGATCAACTACCGCAGCATACAGAGACGGGGCCGTGGACCCAGGCCCAGCCAGTCGCACCTGGTTCGGACTGGTCGGAAGCAGTCTGCCCTTCGTCTCTTTGGTAGCCTGTCCATCCTGCCTACATCCTCTGGCTGTACGTCTGCTGCTGAAGGCCATTAATCTACCATCTGCCAAGTACATTTGGATGCATTAGCACGTCACAAATTGTTTAAAGTTTAATAAGTCTGTCAAAGGCAGGAGGACACTGCCTCGTCCAGATCTCTTCGTCTATCCTTCCCTCCATCTCTCATTCCTCCTACTATTCCTACTCCTTGATCCTTAATATTCTTTCCGTCCTTCTCTGTTGTCTGCGCACTCATCTTCTTCTGCGTCTGTTTCTCGTTGTTCCTATGTCATACTATGTCTCTGCCTTTCCGTCAAATTCTTCTACCTCCTCAGTTCGCGCTATTTCCTTTTCTTCGCCATTTCCTTCGATTATTCCTCTTTTAACTTATTCTCCGATTCTTTCTCTTCCGAATAATTCTCATTCTCACCCAGATCCCTCTTATTCCTCGCACCAGTCTCTCTCCTTCTCATTTATACTCCTTATCTTGTTCCTCATTATTGTCTTTCCTTTCTTGTCTTCCCACTGCACTTCTTCCTCTCCCACTTCCTCAACATCCAAGTTGTTCTCCTCCTCTTCTCTTTCCATCCAAACGATACTCCTTTCCAGCTCCTCGACCTCTGAGCAATAATAACAGAAGCTGGTGCAATATCATGACGTTCAATGATCATCAGTAAGTCTAATAATGTCTCTGTCTATATAATACGTCTTCAACACCATATTGTATCGTACCTTCAGAATTATATGGCGCCTTTCACAGAATAACTATTCAGAGGCGCTCTCAGCACAGAAACTCCGGGGAGAAAACGTCTCTGAACAGCGAGAAGCCAATGGAGAGAATCCAGTCATTAGTTTAGTCCTGAATGATGAGGGAAGGTCATTCCATGTATAGATAGACCCATAACAGCAAACGCCCAATGTTGGACCATGGCGGTCTTAATCCTAGGAACGAAACGATGAAGTTGATAAACAGAACGCAGAGAACGAGACGAAGTTGCAGATAATGGCTTTCCATAAATCACGACGTCCGCATTAAATTCTGAATTCTAATCACTTTGGAAATACGCATCCCGGATCAAGTCATACCTTTCCATACGTTCATTCACACTTAATCCTGCTGACACACATCTAGTCCACACACTCTAACTATGGTCATCTTCAAGGAATCGTCGTTCCGTATACGCTTACTCGATATATCCACGGGTTCACACATTCGTCACGTCTCCATACGTTGCAAGGTCATTCCTAATCTTCTGCTGACCATCACGTCGTTGTTCTGACCAAATGCAATTCCGCATGTCCCTTGCCTCACTCACATTTGATGACCACAGCACCCAGTCACGGTTAATAATAATAATAATAATAATAATAATAATAATAATAATAATAACGATTATTATTATTATTATTATTATAGTAATAATAACAATAATTATAAATCTATAGGTCTACGTCGTTATTTATTTAGCAAATTCTCTCAATCCTTCACAAATAGAATTGCTAATAGCTGACCTATTGTCAGTAATAAAGCCACTTAATGATCCTCTCCTTCTAAATCGCAACATGTCAAACCAGTGGGCAAAAATGCGAGCATTCGTTGTTGATTTGACCGCACATCTGACTACAACTGCCTAAACAATTGCTAACTGAATTTCTCATTACCCCAAAACACCACAACTGCAACTCCGTTTATGACCTTTTGCAAACAACGCCTGTAGTCAATCACACAAGGCCGAAAATGAAACTGTTCAAGCAACATCCTTGTTCGTCGTCTGCCCACTGCTACGACCCATTATCATCATCACCGTCGTCGTGGTCATCATCGTCGTCGTCAGCAGCAGCAGCCTCATCTGCAGATGAACTGCCTCCAGGCAACTACGAGCCTGGACGAAACGAGTTGAGTTTTATCAGTTGGTGCCAAAAGAATATGCACAACAAAATTGCAAGAAATCTGAAAAATCTTTGAAGTTTTCCACTTCCTCCTCTTCTTCCTCCTTCTTCTCATTTTCCATCATTCTTTATCATCGACCATCACTGTTTTCTCTCAGATTTCTATACTTCTCGTTCATTTCACTGCCATGCAATGCCTGCCTGCCTATGTTTGCCTATGTTTGCCTATGTTTGCCTATGTCTGCCTTTGTCTGCCTATGTTTGCCTATGTTTGCGTATGTCTGTCTATGTTTGCCTATGTCAGCCTATGTCTGCCACTCATCCATGCCCTGCCTATCGCCCTATCAGTTTGCTTGCCTAATTCTCTAAGGTTCGATTATTTCGTCGTAATGTCTCCACCTTTGTATGTTCGCCTGTCTTTGTTTACGAGTCTATATGTCAGTTCACCTGCCTGATGGACAGACATATCCGTCTGTTGTCTTGAGTTAGTCAGTCAGTTTGTCTGTCTATTTGTTTGTTTGGATGGCTACCTGTTTGTCTGCCTGTTTACCTGCGATGCATTCTTCCTGTCAACTGCATTTGTGCTTGACGTTGAATTGTCTGTCTGCGTCTATCTCATACTGTTTCAACCGCTGAGTCTGGCCATGTATGTCTCTGGTTATCGTTTCATTCCCTTCTGGTCCGCGTCTTTCCCCTCCTCTATTCCCTCCATCTCTCCATCTCTCAACTCCATCTCTGTTTCTTCATCCCCAAGGGCATCTAGCTGAATAGGAATGTTGTATGCCCCGCATCTCCACCCTTCCCCCTCCTCCTCAGCATCTTCAACCTCGAAATCCTCCTACGGAATCAATCCTTCCTCCTCCTCTTCACAAACCTGACGACAGCAACGTCACCTTGACGAAGAGGTTCCACCTTCTCATCCTCCCTCTTTCACCGAACATCCTCCCATCCTCCGCAGTCGGCCTGGTAGAGACCATAGCATCCCCTCAGATGCTGCTGCTGCTGCTGCAGTTACGGCGGCGGCACATTTCATTTGGAGATGACACGCAGCGGAGGAGGAGCAGCTGTGGCGATGGTAATGACTTGACAGCATGAATAGGCGGAATCGGCGACGCCAGAGGATGCTAATCCGCGCCATGCAAGGTGGTCAAGCTTTGTTTGTCTGTCGAGCTAGCGACGTAATCGACGCTGACCACCTGTGTCCCGACAGTCACGTCGACCGCTGCCACTCTCTTCGGGGACCCACGGGCACCGACCGAGCGACCGGACCAGGCAAGGGACGGACAGGTAGAAGGATGAAAAGACAGACGAAAGGACGGACAGATGGACTGAAAGGGCGGAGAGAAGGAGGACGAATGAAGGGAGTGACTGAAGGAGAACGAATTAGGAGGATGGACAGAAGGAGAAACAGGCAGAAGTAAGAAAAGATAGAAGGACAAATAGACAGATAGAGCAGAGGACAGTGAGAACTTCAGACAGACAGAAGGAAAGACGTCGTGACGGAATGACACAAGGACGAATGACGTAAAAGGTAAAAAGGATGAATAAGCGGGCAGCGAAAGAGGAAGGAGGACAAAGAAACGGACTGACAAAGAGGTGGACTGACAAGGAGAGGAATAGAATGAGTCGTAAGAAGCGGCGGTCGGGGTCGGACACATCTGCATTGTATGCTGGGCCAATCTGAACCGAATTAAGACACGTAGAAGAACGAACGAATGAACGAACGATTCAAAGGAAGAGAGGGAGAAGGACAAAGAGTGTGACAATGAAAGGCAGGAATTAAGGAGGGAAAGGGAGGAATGAATAGACGACCTGAAGCTGAATGGAAAAGATCAGATGAATGGAGACGGACACCTATAGAGACAGACACAAACAGAGACAGAGTGAGAGCCACAGAGAGAACGAGAGATAGATAGATAGATAGATAGATAGAGACAGACAGACAGACAGACAGACAGAGAGAGAGAGAGAGAGAGATGCACTATACAGAGAGACAAAAGAATTCTTATTTTCTACCCGCGATAGAAAGCTGTCGTCATGTTATATTCAGTTGATCGGTTGGAGACAAGACAATGACGTGACATTTTGAGATAAAAAAAATAAATAATGGCAGTAGGGGAAGTGGAAGTAGTAGTAGTAGTAGTACTACTACAAATAATAGTAACAATGATAATAATCAAGAAATGATGGGCCCACTACTATTAATATTAATAATAAAGATAATGATACAAAATAATAATAAAATACTATAATACTAATGATACTACTAATAGTAAGAAATAATAATAAAAATATTACTACACTTAATAATAAAACTAATAACAATAATATTAATAATAATAATAATAATAATAACGATAGTAATTATAATAATAGTAATAGTAATAATAATAATAACATATAAGTTCGATATGATAATGTCTATTAATTTTAGCCATTGCTATGAAATTCCATAGAATAGGAATATTGCCAACGATTGCTATGCCAGATGCCAACCGCTATCATAATAATAACTTGCCTGCAGCGATGATACTAACAATGACAATAATTATATTTAATAATCCGAGAACTTCTGATTGCCCACCTGAGCAATGCTCAACATATATCGGTCAATACGACACCAGAGCAGTTCAAGTGAAACTGAAGGTTGAGTGAGGTCAACTACCACGAGGAAGTCTATGTCCAATGAAAATAATGACGAATATAGACACGATTGCGCTTGGAATGACACCTACAACGCCACAAATGTTATTAAGCTGATGGGAGAGCGAACAGAGACAACGACGACTCCACCTATTATAAGAAAAAAAAACAGGTTGACGATTCCTTTAGCAGTTCATCTCGGTCAACACAACCGCGTTTTCTTACTACGTACACACATACTATACTGTATAATTATAGTCACTGATCCTAATGTCCGTCTACCTCTGTCTGTCTGTCTGTCTATCTGTCTGTCGGCCTGTTTGTCTATCCATCGTCTGCCTGTAGATAAATTCGTTTGTGTCTGACATGTTTAAAATCGAACAATACCTAAAAACGTCTGGTGATAAAGCGCGTCCAATGTGTCCTGAAACCAGACACTGTTATTGCCTGGTTTTCCACAAGCGCTCAATAATGTCCCTCTATCAGAGAAGATAGTAGGAACAGCGAGAGAAGGGGATGAGAGTGGTTGTGCTCTACAGATTCACATGGTTTAACCATGAGTCAACAGTTCCGATCAGGTCCAGACCCCTCTTCTGCTAAAATGACTAAGGCCGTGTTTTCTTTTGCTCTTCCGCAATCAGAACATATATCCTACATCTGCAACGTCGTTCTAATGACTCGGACGAGGAATTCCAAATCTATATGAACACGTATTTCATTTTCTACGTCGTTCTCGACATACTTGCCTCCAAATACGGAATCATACGTACACAAGAAATACATTTTAATACCTCTATTTCTGTACTCAGTTGGTTAGTCCAAAGCCCGGATAGAGGAGGAGGGCGATGTAAAAATCTCCGTTATCATAAGGAAACGTCGTTAGACATCGGCTAATGGAGTTGTATCAGAGACGCTTTTATATCAACACTCCACGATGCCGTAATCAACGATATCACACTTACTCTAAGCGTTTCTGAATAGATATAGCGCTGCATAAATTCTCAGAATGATTGAATGTATTTTACTCCATGGGGTGTAATTTAAATATACGGTAAAGTCCAGCGCTTTACGTTACGTTACATGACATTGTTGTATTTTGCTGAATTGTGTTGTACCATGACTCCAGCTGAAACGGCTTGGCATGACCGGGCATGTCAGGGCGACTGAGTTCGTGGCTCTTATTGAGACGGAAAGCAGAATTAAGAGTTGTGTAAACTGGTGTCCATAGAACTCGTCCGAAACTGTTGCAGCATTGCCACAGAAAAGGATAATAGCAACCAGAAGCGTTCTATGTCGTTTTAATATACCCACTTACATTCCCCTATCTGGGCCACAGCATAATAATTGCCGTTGTTGGCTTTATTTGGCGTCTCCATGAGATGCGTCCGCTCCACTCATTCAATCGGATCGCCTGTGAAACGCGATCTGGTTTCTGCATCAAACGGCTAAGCATAATGATTGGCATGGGATTTACACAGCCGCACCCTCAGGCTTCCACCCTGCCTCGGGCAGGCCCTGCTTCTTTCTGCGCAGAGGCATCTCCCTCCTCCCGACATAATACTCGTCTGCGTTCCAGCGTGTATTGTAGGCAAGCACCGATGCGCGCGGACCCGGTGACGGCAGAGTCTTATGTGCAAGGTATATTTTGTTTTAATCGAACTTGCACAACATCAATTGTCCTCGGCCGTTGTCTTTATCGACCTTAACCACGTGCGACGCTGCAGACGGAAACAGAGGCAGGGACAGGGAGGAACAAAGATAGCGAGAGACATCCAAAGATAGAGAGACGGAGAGACGACGAAATGTGATGCAAAGGAAAAGAACACCTGCCTGCCACCTGTTGCGATCAATAAAACGATTATATTCTCGCATGACACGCAAGCTACATCGGCCGCAAATTCTCACAACCAGCGGCGAGAAAATATTTATGTCCTATTACTGGAATAGATGATGGATTTGTGGGGCCCAGGCCTCACCACGGTCGACGATGGCCATGTGTAGATAAGAAGAAGAAGGAGCAAGAGGAGGAGGAAGAGGAGAAGAAGGAGGAGGACGAGAATTGGTCAGAAAAGGAAGAGCAAGAGGAGGAGAAGGAGGAGGAGAAGGAGGAGAAGGAGGAGAAGGAGGAGGAGAAGGAGGAGGAGAAGGAGGAGGAGAGGGCCGATTAGAACAAGCAATTGTAGAATATTGTGTAGCCTGTTTAATGTGAGGTTGTGAAGCGTCGTGGCAGGTGGTCAATTCGAGAGGTGAGAGCGACGATTCGCGAGTTCCGCAGATACTTTTGTTGCCAACGCTTATGAAGACAAAGGTTATCGAGAGTCGCAGAGTTCGTTAAATAGACTGTGGACGCATGCTGCCTCATGCATGCCTGTCATAGGAGGTCTACATGTTTAATGGAGCTCTCTAAGAACTGCTCGATGGCGCTACTCCTCCAGTGACTCAATAATTTCGATGTGTTAGTTGATACATGAATCTCGCGTCAGTTGGATCTCTGGACAGCCCATCTCACTTGACGTAGCATCCGTCTTCAATTTGGTGCTCTGTCTTTGTTTAGAGATCTTCCATTTTACTATTAAGATAATTATTTATTTTTTATTTATTCCTGAAATTTAATATCGCCCTTCTTCCGAATTTTTTGGCTTAGAAGTGCACACGCCTCGACGGCGCAATTGCAGTTGAACTGCAGAGCAATTGTGAGCGAAGGACTTGCTCAAGGTCTCTACACAGTGATGCCTCGGACGAGGTTTGAACCCGCTCGCTCAGTGCACACAATGTATTACAAGCCTACCGCGGTAATCACCGCAAGATGCCTTGGATAGCAAACAAATGTTCCAGTAAGACCCGAACGTCGCTTACCAGCTACCGTATAGTATTATAGCCGACTGTTAACAAAAAGTGTAAAGTAACCTTGGATAGACACATCATTTATATGGCGACAATCGTGAATCGCAATAAACGAGACTACTGAAGAACCGGCGTCAGATCTAAAGCCAGAGACGGAGATTTATTGACGGAATGGTGTTCTAGAATACTTAGATTCCTTCTGTGTTCCTGATAGGTAGGGCAGTGTGCTCATCACCGTTCGTTGTGTTTATCTCCTCGCTCCATCGACATTTGTGCTCAGAGGCGCAATTTGGAGGTTGAAACGAATTGTGGAATTTATGCCTGTAGCAAAAAGAAACGGTCTTAGACTTAAATAGACAAGGAGTCTTCTACCACCTGAGAGGGAGTTCTTCCAGTCGAATGTCGTCATTCCTTCCGCTCATAGAGTAACACGGACCAGGTACTCTGGTGCTACCATTTAACTCTCTCGATCAGATTCCAATGGCACTGACGAAGCTGCCCTGCAGTGACGATGGTTTCTCCTGCTATGTATGTATATATAGGCACTGGTTGCCTACTCATCAAATGTTATTTGTTGTTGGTGAATTATAGCACCATTCTAGTCCAGCGTAGGAAGTGGTGCTCTTCAATGTCGTAAAAGGTGCTGTATGAAATGTCTAGATGCACTAGCCTCATCTACGCTGCCATAATGGGTGGAACGGAAGAGACAAGGAGGAACAACACGGATGAACTCTTGAGTGAATAAAGACTGAACGTGTTGAGTGATGTCCCTTGCCAAGGGCACAACGCTTGAATGACCTTGATAAGGATCGCAGTCGAAGTTGCGCATCCTTTGGGTGGGCAGCAGAAGTGTTCACAAAGCCTTCAAACATCATTTACCAAAGCGATGCTCTTAGATATATACGAGCCGCATACAAAATAATAGACATTGCCCATATAATTCTGTTTTTAATCCTGCACGCAGATAATAAATAGGTCTATACATGTATGTCGTTGGGGCGTTGTTGCTGTCATGTTTCCAGGCTTCATTTCTATCTGTGTGGCTGCAAAGCTTTTGCTTGTCGAGGCTTGCATTAAAAATTAATAAAAGTGGGACAGATGGACTCAAGTTTTAGTTGTGTTCGACCAAACGGCACTGCTTCCGGTTCTTCTGCGGCATGGCTTATCAAGTGACATCCTGTGGCTCCTTCTGACGATCAGTATTGGACCTTACCTCACCCCATGCACTTAATTCTTACGACGTGCTGTGCTTGAACCGTAGGTCTACACGAGCCACGCAACGGGAACTCCATATTGTTCCATCAGCGTCTATCTCTTAATAATTACCGATCGACTGAAAATCTAGTTCATCTTTTATTACCAGTCCATGTCATATTTAGTTTTCCTTGATCTCTTAATACAGGAACTGTGTCGCTTTGCGCTCCTACCCTTCAGCAGCAGCATGGCGGAAATAGTCAAGGCTTCCTCTATTTGATCAATTTGTCAGCAATCGTCTGATTCGCCAATAGACTTTTCAACCGGCGATTGGCTATTTTGAACAACGATTTTCTCAAGGTCTCCATACAACGAGCTCCTTAACGGAGGCTCGAATTCAAACTCGCATCATTGCACTATAGCTAATCTGCTATTATGCCTCGTTGCGCCTTGAAACTTTCAGGAGACAAGCGTCTTGAGACTGTACAGATTATCTCGGCTTATAGCCTGAGGAGACTTACTTGTTAAAACGAGACCCTAGTAGTAGGAGTCCTCAGCTCTCAGCGTCGACTTTGCCGAGTGGAAGAGTGGTCGATCCGATGACTGTGCCTCGAACCCAGATCGTCTCGCATCAGCTGCCGTGTCTACTGCTGCAGTAGATCGGTTGGTACAGCGGCAGGCAGACGCCGAAGTGATGATGATGATGATAATAAAAGGTAGGAAGGAGCACATCTGCATTGCGTGCGTCTGCGATTAAGCTTCCACCTGGTCTCAGTATTCGATCTGAAGTGGAAACACCTGCGATGCTTTTCAAAGGCCAGTCAAATGAACACAAGTCCACACATGCATATCGTTAGTGCACGACGACTGCACACACGTACGCGCACGCAATCACAAACAAACACACACGAACGGAAGTGCACATTTCTATCTATAGACCCTGCATATACGCTGCTACTGCTGGCGTACGCGTTGGTCTGTGTTATACACACGAATGCGTATGCACGCCTCTCTGCTCTCTGCTTACATTACAAGTTCAGCAAAATATTATGTGGCAGAAGATTTTGCTTAGCGGATCTTTTCAATAGCAAAGAGTAATTAACGCTTGTCTTCTAATGCAGGAATATATGTTTGTATGCATGTATATTTTAATGCAAGAAAATGAAAGATATTATATGGATATATTGGATTGCGTTGGCGGATATATATATATATATATATATATATATATATATATATATATATATATATGGATCGACGTATGTAGGGATGAATGGTTAAGCCGGTGGATGCATGTGTCTTTGAATGTATACACCGTCTGCTGGACATAGGTCCTTCCAGGGGATTATCCACCTAATATATATATATATATATATATTATATATATATATATATGTTGATCGGTACTTTAACATTCTGATTTGATTTTACATATTTGTTATGCAAATTGAGGTCAATAAACAGATCACATGTTATGCTTTAAAAAACTTATGTACGATCGTATGGATTGGTGGACGGATGGATGCGCATAAATTTGTGTGAATGTATTAAAACCCACTTAGGTATCCTACTTGCATTATGCACATGTGTGTGTATATGTAAGCAGATAGTCCATCGTCCATTCTTTTTCGGCTATTATTATACTCAGCATCCATTTCCTAAATGCAACCGCAATACGTTAATGATAGGCAGATGTGTCTGCAGTTCAATATCCCAGCATGGGTCTAGGCAGACAGAGACCTCTGTGTGTGTATATATAGGAGCCAATGGTCTAGAACTCTAGAAAGAGGAAATCTCAAATAAATGGCTAGTCTTTCTTCGTGAAGTAGCGAAGCTAGTGTGGGGAATCCCCTTCTGTTCTTTCTACAAACATTTAGACGACTGTTCTTTGCCGCCGAGGTTTATTTATCTTCTAGAATCGTTACATAAATGGTCTGAATTAATTAATACATGTGGCAGACGTTTCGCTAAGGTACTCACTCACTATGAAACCACAGACTACAGCAGAATGGTCTGATTCGCGTAACCGGGCAATTAGAGATTGAAAATGATGATGACGAAAAGGATGATGATGAGGATGATGATGAAGACTGACGACGACGACAGCGACGATGATTATGATGACGATGATTATGATGACGATGATGACGATGATGGAAAACATGAATTTTCTTTGAAATCAAGATCTCTTTGCACTACAAGAATAGATAAATAATCCACCTAAAAGTTTACACGAAGATACAGCTGGAGAAAAATTGCATTCCTCGAAGCAGAATCTGCATTGGATCACTTGAACTTGTCAGACAAGAAGTTCACTATCTTGGCAGCTGTCGTCACTAAGACCAACTGTTAAACGAAGGCTATGGATAGATCTCATGTTAAACTGTTCATCACATGTAATCAGTTGTCAGCAAAACTATAGTTATATATGCCAAGAGACGATTACAAGGAAAAATGAAAGAATTGTGCCCACTGTTTCCAACGACAGTTGGTGATGAGAAAGTCAGGTGAATGCGTTTAGATAGAGTGCAAAGGTTAGCTATTGCTTAAACACCAATCTGTTCAGAGACCAATTTCAGTTGACAGCGATGCTCCAGGGAAAAGAAATGAATTCGGTTTATTTTCAAGTCATATTAAAAAGTGAGAGCATGAATAGCTCGTCCGGTGACATTTTATACACCATTTACGATTAGCAGTTGTCCAGGCAGATCACGATGTGGATGATTGATGGTCAATTGTAGTCTTTTGAGTTAATAGATGTTGTGAATATCTATTTTCTAATGATAACTTCGAGTTCTCATTTATCTACGATTCATGCTGTTCATCTTTATTCTGTGCGTGTGACACATCGTTTGGACACCATCTACAGTAACATGACTATTTGTAAGGAAACCGCTTTGTTCACTGAGAAACCTACAAAATCCTTTTGTTACTGATTTTAATTATACTGAATTTATTATCTACACAAAGAGAACACAACAAGCAACTATTCTCATTAACTATCCCTAATTTTTTTCAATCATTGTAAATTATGCGTTCATATAACTTTAATCATTTGTCTATACATAACGAGACGACGGGACCAGTAAATTTACGAGCATTTGAGGCAAGATTTACGAACGGATTCATCAGTAGAGACTTAGAAAATAATAATAATGTGTTAAACGAAGCCATGATGCTGTGAGATTCTGTTTCACCTGCATCAATTGCAGCTGTTGCAGCTGATATTGAAGGAAGGATAAAAGAGGCCAAGGGAGCCAACCGCTGCAGCCGGGTTCAAGGTTCGACCCCGCTGTGGGAAGATGAGGCCGCTGAGGGAGATTGAAAATGTAGAGAAGAAGGAGAAGGAGGAGGATGGATGGATGAAAGGATGAATGAGTTAATTATGGTAAAAAAATAATGGCCTGGGTAAGAATTTTATTTCCAGTTCAAGGCTGATTACGAAGAATGAGCATTAAGTTTAGGAATGCGAATAATCCCAAGTTAATTTAAATGATTAGCATGCTCATCGTCGTCGTCGTAGTCATCACCATCATCATCGTCGTCGTCATCATCATCATCATCATTATCATCGTCGTCATCATTATTTTCATCCATCTGGTGGCCCTTTTATCCATACAATGTAATACACAAACTATGTTATAAATTTCGTACCAAAATAAGAGTTTCTGCCTAGAAGAAGAACGTACTTTATAACAGCGTATATAAAGCCTATGCTATTAATTGTCCTCCAAATGAATTAACTCTCTCTGACTTAAGAGTCTGTAGTTTGAATAGCAAGTTAATCATGCGCAACTGTAGCGACTACAGTGCAATCATCTATTTGTTCTTGTTTAAATAGTTTATCCAATTGCATTTCTAACCTGCGCCCGCTAGATGTCAGCTCGTTGGCCATTTGAATGTCACATTGCTACAATCACAACCGAGGAGGAGTTAAATCATAAATGTCGCGTGACGCGTTTCCCGTATACAGTAGACCTAAGTGAACAGCAATTCCACGAGCAGTAAACAGTTACAAGAATAGTTTACGACAAACGTGTCAACGTTGCCAATGGGTCATGATTCGCAAATAGTCCGAATCATGACGACATTTTCGAATCAAATTAAATAATTAACTATTAATTATACTGACGTGCGATTCGTTATCGAATCGCATGTCCAATGAACAATTAATCTAAGGATCAACTCCGACAAATAGTCAGAATGGATTAGTTTCTGGGCAGGGAATGTCATTTCAGGTCACTGATCACGCCAGTACGTTTTATATCAAAACAGATGTATGCGCGGAACACACAGCACACCAGCTTTGGTATAGAAGAATCTTCTTCAGTATATAGAAGCAGAAACGTCGTATGTACGGAGGCAAGCACAAACATGTATAGACCTTAGTATGCATACGGATTCAACGATCTGGTGGGGGTGGAGCTAGGTTTAAAAGCGAGACGCACGTGTCAATGTGTCATGCCATGCATGACTGCGCTTCACATCAATCATCTTCTGTCGCGTTCTCGCCGCAGTTCAGGCCTTGCAAATCTGCGTGACGTTTTTATGTCATGCTATTTAATATCATTTGTCATTTCATTGTCGAAACATATCCTTTCACGTCAATAATTTCGAAAATTTATGTAACGCCCATTCAAGAAAACTACTCAGAGGCGAAACCATATTATTCTAAGTTATTCTGAGTCCTATCTTGTCGTAGCATGTCATAATCTTCTTCTTCTGTTCTCTACCTTTCTAAACTGATTCCTTAATACAATGTCGCCATTCGCCACGTCTATCGGCTCTTTTCTTCCAGTTGCTTTAGCAACGCTTCACCATCCAGTTCAATATCATCTTCGACCTTCCTTCCTCTCGTTTTTTCCCATCCAATAGTCCTTCAATCATAATTCTTAGGAGGAAGTCTCTGTTCATTATGTGGCCAAATATCTTTATATGTCATTGAAACTCAATGTCAGACCCATTGAGTGATTTATAAAATAGAAATTTAAAAATGTCTACAGCTCCCAAAAGAGCGAAATCGTGGGAACCAGGTTAATCGAAGGGTCAGAGGGTCAAGGTCCAAATGATCATGCAGGCGAACTGCTAAGATGGTTGGTGTTTAGAGTTGAAACGGCGAGGGAGGTGAGAGAAGAGGTGCCTTTTATAGGGCACGACACCAGAACCATTGTGCAGTGCCTAAAAGGCGTATGATATATTCCAATACACTGCAAGACACCCTGTCGTCACGACCGGATGTCTTAAGCGCCCGCTAGATTGAACATGACATTGTTTCCACACTGTGAGTCCGTCCAAATGGACTTCGGAGGCGACACGTGAAAGGCTGATGTAAGTGACGGAAGGGCTTGTCTTTCCAGCCGGGACATGACGGGAAATACTATGCATAAGGACAGCCGTGAGCGAGTAGGGGAGTTAAGAAGGGAGGGAGACAGGGTGGGAGGGAGGGACTTTAGTACCACCTGTGCCGACCAATCAATACAACTGTAGCTACGACACATGGGGCACTTATCCAGCAGCAGCAGCAACAGCAGCAGCAGCAACAGCATTCATCCTCTGTTTACTCTGTCCATACGAATCTAACAGCCGCAACAGCAGCAGCAGCAGAAACGGCGAGATGGAGAACGAGGAATGCAAGGATGAGGATGAATACGAGAAGGGGTGAATGGACGCCAGAGGAGGAGGAGGAGGAGGGGTGGGGTGGTGTGGAATGAATGACAGCAGCAGCAACAGCAGCAAAATGAGAAAGAGGAAACCCGTTTGGGTATTTGGCTTCCCTCCGACCCCTCCTCCTCCTCCTCCTCCTCCTCCTCCTCCTCCTCCTCCTCCTCCTCCTCCTCCTCCTCCTCCTCCTCCTCCTCCTCCTCCTCCCTTCATCTGTCCTCAGATGCCACTGTGAAACTTTATTATTCTGCGCAGATGCAAATTGTGGTTTTAATTATCGTGATATTACGTGGCGCCGCGATTATCAGCGATGTCCGAGCTTATATAATAGTAGACATACACGCATTCAAATATACATATATAATATATATATGTATATATCTACGTAGACAAGAACTTTATATAGTGTGAGCATAAACGTGTATTTGTGTATAAATGTATAAATAAATATATATATATATATATATATATATAAATATTCATGTGCATGTAAGCTGACGATTGGCGGAGACGATTCTTGTCAAATCAGGGCCCATCATCACAGGCACCACCACCACCAAAGACTCCAGTTGCCACAACCACTGGCGGATTCTGTCTGTCTGTCTGTCTGCTGTCTACCTACCTACCTATCTGTCTGTCTGTCTGGCTGTCTATTTGTTTATCTGTCGATCAATCCATCCATCCACCCACCCACATAACTGAGGTATTTGAGCACCACATGTATTTAACACAGAATTCACAAACGATAGTTTGATCTCTAGCAACCCATGCATTTATTTCTACAAAAGGTAGGAGTCAGGCAAAAAGTTATTGTTCACTGTATTTAAAAAGTAGCCTACAGACAATTAGTTCTCTTTTGAATGTGAGAAAGAATGTCTCTTCTTTAAGTTGATCTTAGAAAGATTTCAATAAACGAGGTCTGAAGACCGGAAGGTTGTTCACTCTGCATGCAGTACAGTACGTATGGCCTACGAGAGGGACAACGCAGTTTGATGGGCTCCAAGTGTTTATTATGAGAGTGAGTTTGGTCAACAAATCTGAAACTCTTCTTCTTCTTCTTTTCTGTCTACATGTCTGTCTGTCATTCTGTCTCTTTCTGCATCTTTGTGTCTGTCTGCCTCTCTCTGTCTCTCTGTCTCTCTGTTTCTCTGTCTCTGTCTCTGTCTCTTTCTCTCTCTCTCTTTCTCTCTTTCTCTGTCTCTGTCTCTGTCTCTGTCTCTTTCTCTCTCTCTCTCTCTGTCTGTCTGTCTGTCTGTCTGTCTCTTGCTCTCTTTCTCTCCAAAGGTGCTAAAGATAAAGATCAGCTTAGTTAGACTCACTGTTTTGCTGTTACTTTTTCGATATCTTCGCTCACCATATCCCCCGTCTACCCCACTCTTTCTCCTCCTCCTCCTTTCTCTGTCTCCACCTTCTTGTTTACCAGGCTTATTATTACACCAAAAGTAATGGGAAACAACCGACATCACGGCAACGTCATGGTGACGCCTAAACTACAGAAGCAGACTTCATGATGCCAGAAACGTCATCAAGTGACGTCGTCATAGCAACCGAGCCGCCGACGGAGACTTGACGGCGTCTGTTCCAGACAAATTCTTTGGAATGTGTCAATGTTATCTAAACGGCTGCGAATCTCGACCTGGATAATCCATCCATGTGATGATTATCCAGCGTCTGCTGTTTGCACGACGACCGATTGCCAGGGCCTGGTAAACGAGATGTCATAGGGGTTCGATTCCCTATCACGGCAGAGCGAAGGAATAGACTAAACTTCTTCAGATGCCGATTCTACCTCTAATAAGTGAATCGGTTGAGGAAAATGAACAGAAACAGGCGGAGTTTTAGGGAAATGGAGCTCTGGTCAGGAGTGGGGAGCTGAGAGGGTGGCGAGGCGAATATGCTAGCTAGTGTGTAGGTTAGGAAGCAGACGGTCAGATGTTAGGAGAGCGAGCTCAGAGGTGACGAATCAGGTAAGACAGAGAGGAACGGGGTCTATTGTCTACTGGCTTATATAGGAAATTCATCACAAGCGCTTTGGCGGCTGAGAAATTGACATGTATAGAGGTGATACCAGCAGACATTCAGCCTAGATCATGGTCCGCATTAAGACAGCTGAAGATTCAACTCAGCAAGGAGACAGAGAGAAACACAGAGATAGCCACAGACAGACAAACAGACAGGGAGAGGAGAGATGGAGAGGGTGAGTGACCGATGTCTCATGGCCGTTCAGATATATCTGATTCGGCGATATTAGCGATATCTCCGTAATCGAGATAATGAAGGTAGGAGGGAAGGGAATACGTGTTAACAAGGAAGTATATATAAAGCAGTGAGGCCCAGGAGATAAGAAGGATAAGGATGGGGAGTTGAAAGGCTGTAAATGCGATCGAAGTCTATAAATATCTTATATTTTTATGGTACACGAAACTATGACTCATGATTTCCCATAATAACGGAATGACCAGACAAATCGATCAGGTCAGCATGGGATGCTGTTGACCTGATCGTGGTGTCGCTTTGATTTGCCAACTTTGATGCTTTGTGCTTTAGATACCCAGCGCAATAGAAGCTTATAATTAATCGTTAACAGCAATAACAATGGCAGTAATAATTATAATATAAATTATAATAATAATTTATAAATAATTCAATTCAATTTTAAAAATATTAATAATTCTTATTATTATCGTAATAATAAAAATGATGATAATATAAAGATATCACAAGATAGCAAGCACATGGCGGCATTTCAGTTTCGTTTGCAAGTATAAAACAGTCAATCAATCGTATCAAAGAATGAAATCAATTATACAACCAGTCATCCATCCAGTCTGTCGCTTGCGCCCTCAGTTCTCGGTCACGAAGTCAGCCTAGTCAGGTATTCGTTCACTGAACCAGTCAGTCAGTCAGTCAGTCAGTCAGTCAGTCAGTCAGTCAGTCAGTCAGTCAGTCAGTCAGTCAGTCAGTCAGTCAGTCAGTCAGTCAGTCAGTCAGTCAGTCAGTCAGTCAGTCAGTCAGTCAGTCAGTCAGTCAGTCAGTCAGTCAGTCAGTCAGTCAGTCAGTCAGTCAGTCAGTCAGTCAGTCAGTCAGTCAGTCAGTCAGTCAGTCAGTCAGTCAGTCAGTCAGTCAGTCAGTCAGTCAGTCAGTCAGTCAGTCAGTCAGTCAGTCAGTCAGTCAGTCAGTCAGTCAGTCAGTCAGTCAGTCAGTCAGTCAGTCAGTCAGTCAGTCAGTCAGTCAGTCAGTCAGTCAGTCAGTCAGTCAGTCAGTCAGTCAGTCAGTCAGTCAGTCAGTCAGTCAGTCAGTCAGTCAGTCAGTCAGTCAGTCAGTCAGTCAGTCAGTCAGTCAGTCAGTCAGTCAGTCAGTCAGTCAGTCAGTCAGTCAGTCAGTCAGTCAGTCAGTCAGTCAGTCAGTCAGTCAGTCAGTCAGTCAGTCAGTCAGTCAGTCAGTCAGTCAGTCAGTCAGTCAGTCAGTCAGTCAGTCAGTCAGTCAGTCAGTCAGTCAGTCAGTCAGTCAGTCAGTCAGTCAGTCAGTCAGTCAGTCAGTCAGTCAGTCAGTCAGTCAGTCAGTCAGTCAGTCAGTCAGTCAGTCAGTCAGTCAGTCAGTCAGTCAGTCAGTCAGTCAGTCAGTCAGTCAGTCAGTCAGTCAGTCAGTCAGTCAGTCAGTCAGTCAGTCAGTCAGTCAGTCAGTCAGTCAGTCAGTCAGTCAGTCAGTCAGTCAGTCAGTCAGTCAGTCAGTCAGTCAGTCAGTCAGTCAGTCAGTCAGTCAGTCAGTCAGTCAGTCAGTCAGTCAGTCAGTCAGTCAGTCAGTCAGTCAGTCAGTCAGTCAGTCAGTCAGTCAGTCAGTCAGTCAGTCAGTCAGTCAGTCAGTCAGTCAGTCAGTCAGTCAGTCAGTCAGTCAGTCAATTACTAACATATTTCCAGTCTAACATTCAGCCATTCATTACTGCAATTAATCCCAATGCATTTAATCAGTGAATTATTCTTAGTTTCATGAACTCACTCGATAGGTCCCTTAGGCAGATGAGACGGGTTCCTGGTTTCAGTAGCTTGACTGGATTCATCTGTAGGGCGTTCCTGCATGCTACACCCTGCAGCCAGAGGAACACAGGCGACGACAACGAAGATGCTAATACGGTCCGGATGCGGCGGTGGCTTCCTCCTACTAAGACTGATACCGATGCAGATAATAATTAGAAAGAATAGCCAACGGATGAACACACGCAGAGTCTGACAACCGACTAAAACCGACCGACTGAAGAAACTCTCGCACGCCACAGAGTCTATAATCGAAAGCGTATGCTCAGATAGTGTAGCAAAAACCTGTCAAAATCAAACATATGCATAACAGCTGTCGTCTCCGATTCGATCGGGTTCGCTCGTGCCCCCCACGCTCTCAACGCCGCGCACCCAAGAACCTCTGCCCTGCTGCAGCCTATATATGTCTGCTTACACGGCTGCAGCTCTGGCTCTTTCTGCTGCTTCTGCTTCTGCTGGTTGAGGCGGTGGTGATGATAACTAGAACGCCTTAAATGACGGGGTTAACGTCGCTGATGCCACAGGGCTTCTGCTGCTGCTGCTGGTGTGGTCACAGTGCATCCGCGAGTGCTGGCTAACCAGATGAATCGGTGAAGATGTTGGTGTCCGTTGCGGGAATTCCCTCTTACCTATTTCTGACATAAGTTCTTCCTATATTATGTGGAAGTCCATCGTCACAGATGTTGTACTTTGTCCTGGGTGTAGTCTTTAGTCCTTAGTTGCAGCCACAGTGCTTGTTAGGCCTTGGTTTCCATCTAAATGTTGCCGGGATTTTTGCTGGAACGGCAACAGTTCGGTAGCAGGTGTAACTTTCCCATAACAGACGATTAAGGTCAAAGTATCACCGCTTATTGTCGCACTTCCTTTTTAGCCACCGCTGAAGTTGTCTTAATCATCCGCTCGGCTTACAGTTCTTTTCAAGACTTCTGATATGAGTCAAAGACTGTGCAGTCACCTCCAGCGAACACGTATCCTCTGCCAGTAAGCCGTTTTGGTTCTGGTCCTTTAGTATTATTCAAAGCGAATATCGGATGATTGGCTTAGAAGCAGTTCCCTATTTAAACCGATCGCAACATCTGTCACCAGTGAAAGGCCTTCGCCGTGTGGTGAGCCACCATCGACGAATTACAGCGCACAGCAGACGCAGTCGGACGCATCGAAAACACAACTCTACTCAATAGCCCGCACGAGCTGAAAGGTATCCGAGCAGCAGCAGAAGAAGAAGACGGCCGAGGCACTCACTCACTCACTATAGACTCCGCACGACGACCGGGGCTTGTATACATACGCGCGCGCACATGCAGCGGACGAAGCATTGGCATCAGATGTTGGAACGACGAACGACGAGAAGAAGGAGGAGGATGAAGAGTAGGAGGAGCAGGAGGAAGAAGAGGAAGAGGAGGAGGGTGCTATCTGGCTCAGCACAGGCAGTCCCACCGAGATCGGGAATTTTCGACGATCATAATTCACGCCTGCGATGCTCGAAGCATTGCCCGTTCAAAGGCAACGCGGTCCAGCTGTTCGACGCGTGAACAGCTGGCGGAGTCTCGTCCTCCTCTTCCTCCTTCTCCTCTTCCTCCTCCTTTCCTCCTCCTCCTCCTTCTCCTCCTCTTCTTCCGCTCCCTCTTCCTCCTCCGCTCTTCCTACTCCTCCTCCTCCTCCTCCTTCTTCTTATGATCCAAGTGTGCACGTACGCTATAGATTACCTAAACTACTGCAACCACTAGCCTTGGATAGCTAGTGCTTACAGGTAAGCCTAAAGTAGGTTTGTAGTTTTTGCGCCTTTAAATAGTAGGCCTACAGCGACTTCTCTTACGTATGTATTATACACCTGCGGTCTTTATCTTTTCTCAGTAAAATGGACCTACATTCCTTATCTTTTGTGTATAGTTATAGAAGTGTAGTTTTTCATTTGCAAACCGCTACGTCCCCTATGATTTCAAAACTACCCCCCCAAGCGTTTGACCGTCAGCGCTAGACTTTCCAAAACAGCGGACAACAGGAGACGAGGGATCACCGACGCATGCCGCCACCATCCAAGTGACTGTGGCGCCGCGCCGCGCAGCGACGGACAACGTGTGCAGCCAGCTTCACCTAGTGGATGCAGGCGTAATATTATTATAATCAGTCCCAGGTGGTTTGTGTATGTAGCGGGTGAGAAAGGTTTGTTTATTGCGAGGCAGTAAGTGGTGGGGAGTCGGTTTGCGTGAGATTGCGTCTAACCATGATCTACTGCGGTCTACGCGAGCGAAGTCGGGATTAAGAAGAGAAAGCTGACGCACACACTTGCCGAAAATAAGGCTGATTGGCCGCGCAGCTGCGGCTCTCAAGATGCCACGCGCCCCCCGTTGTGATTGCTCGCAGGGCTCCATTGCGGCGCCAAGACCAACAACCGGCTCTTCAAACGCGGCTCCGGATGAGCCAAGTGCCAGACGCCGCGAACAATGGCGAAAGGCGCGAATGCTATGGTTGGTAAGTAAGTCGGTCGGTCGGCAGCAGAAGACGCCAACGCCGCTGGAACACAGACGATCGAAGGAGCCCGTACATGCCAAGAGAGGTCGGTTCCAGACCAAACACGGAGGTGTAGAGTCCGTCGGCTGTTTATCGCGCGTCGCTGGTTTCCACAAGTGGATATAATTGATACCAAACGCTCTTCATGAGCGCACATGTATACAAACACGCGCGCAGAGACTATGCGATGTGACGAATAGGTTACTATAGTGAATACTTCTGGCAGATGGTGTGCTAATAGAAGCGGTGGCCGATGACTATGCCTCCATTCGTTTGTATACCTTTCGGTAAACAAGCAGGGTCCTCGAATAAACGATTGATTTTTAGTAAACCATCAGACGACCTCCCTATAATAATCTATCTATATAATTACCTAAATCACGTGACTACGTCTGTCTGTCTGATTCAAGGCGTATGATTGACAGCGCGTGATTGAACAGCGCGCAAACCCTGTTCGATTATGTTCGATTCGCGTTTCAAAAACGTTTTATTCACGCCTGTGTAACTATATTTGCAGTTCTTAAAATTCAATACATCGTGTAATGTAACTATATTTGCAGTTCTTAAAATTCAATACATCGTATAATGTAAGTATATTTGCAGTTATCACCATGAAATGCACACTTATTGGATGAAACTCTATTTCGAATCGGTTGAATCGCAGTTACTAATATTACAGGTGTAAACACCGCTGTTCAGGGGACGTTTCCAGATAAACAATGCGACGGCCGCTGAATTTCGTTGCCGTTGGGGCCCAAGTTGCAGCCTATCTGTGCAATGGGAGCAAACGTGTTGAATCGTAAGCTATTATATTTTCCGACCAGTGATTCTTCACGGGTGAACAGCTAGTATGTTGATATTTCTACGAATTCTACTCGCCAAGATTTCAATAGTTGGTGAAAACTATGCTTCTTGAGTTTCTTTGTGCATCTTGAAATTGGTCAGTATTGGGTAATATGAGTAGTAGAAAAGAAAGTGTTATATTATGGGCGCTTGTGTCATTGTATAATTTAAATATGTTCCCTTTCTGTTGAGGTTTTCGTTTCACTTGTAGGCTGTAGCCCCCCTCCTCCCTGACAAACTAAGCTGTGACGAGTACATTAATAGAACATCGCCAGTGGTCAGATCAAACAGGAAACGAAAAGACAGATCACCGGCCCACATATGCCGAGGCTAAGAAAAATGAAGTCTGTCTACCAGAGCTAACTAGACCGATGCTGGATTATTCCTCTCTCCGTTGGCGTGCTTCAAGGGTGTTTTCAAGTTCAAAAGCCCAGAAATAAATGCACTAGACCTACTGTCATAATATAAACAATATTTTAAATACTACCATACCCAATGGAAATCTCCTGAATACTAAACACATCACGAAATAATTTCTTAGCCTCGGCATATGTGGGCCGGTGATCTGTCTTTTCGTTTCCTGTTTGATCTGACCACTGGAGATGTTCTATTAATGTACTCATCACAGCTTAGTTTGTCAGGGAGGAGGGGGGCTACAGCCTACAAGTGAAACGAAAACCTCAACAGAAAGGGAACATATTTAAATTATACAATGACACAAGCGCCCATAATTATATAAAGGCAAGGGGTACATACCGCTAGACGTTAAATTTACGTGTCAAATAAAAATATGTTCAAGGTTGATTACTCGAAAATAGATTATGCTAACATCTGACTTAAACTAAAGGATTGATATTCAACGCAAATGATGATAAGGGTAAAAGAGACCAACACTTTAACGTCTGCCATCCATATATACTTTATGGCTCACAACCTCGAGAGCTATAACAGCAGTTGTGTGATGTGGTTTCTTAAGATATGACATTAGTATGCGGGTCAAAGACAATTCCTCATCAGTTTAGCATCAAGATGTCGATAAATGGATGTTAAGTCGAATGAAAGCTGGATGGCACAGCAAATCAGATGCGATAGTCCTTTAGAGGAAGTATGAAGCAGCGTCAAGGAAGTATTATTACGGTTTCCCAGGCAGCGAATAATCTGACACATCGGCTTTTACCATGCGACCTTTGAACAAACGCTCCCTTGGTGAAACTAATGATAGGCTATTAATACCCATCGAGGCATACACGGCGTCCTAACCGAATTGATACTATTTTCCTTTTGACAATAAGCTATCAATTCTTAAGATAATTCATTAAAATTTTAACATTTTGACAGAGGTTTAAATTATCAGCGATTTCCGAAAATTGCATCAAATTCTACCAACATGGTACAAGGTCATAGACAGTTGCAAAACTGGACAAAAAATTAGATCTTACCCAAATAAAAAAATAATTTTTAGGACTGTTCAATTTGACAAAAACATAAGGATATCAACATTCGAAATTAATTTGAGCCAAACATCGTTGTTCAAAGTGATATTCAATAATTATGCCTCTAATGAATGCTCTATATGGCCATCTCGAAGTTCATTGACTGCACGATCAACAATTCCTTGATCGAAACGATTCCATTTCTCCACAATTCATTGTTTGAGATGGTTATCGTCGCATACTATAGCTTGGTAAATTATTTGCTACTTACCGGAAGGGCAATCTTATTCGAATCAGTAATGACCAGTTATGTCCTGGGATTGTTTCTTTTTAAACAGTTCAGCTGCAGATCTCAAATTCGATGCAGGAAAGTTCGCGAAATTACATTCTCTAGGGATACTTAACGAATTGTTCTGTGGGCAGCAGGTCGGTTTTCTTGGCTCAACACTATAGTGTTTCAACTGAATCAACATTTTCCATAGTACGAGCTGTTTCTGATCACTCCGTTGCTCTGCTGATCCGGTAGCGCCAATCTTTGTAATCAATCGATTCAGAACTGCAATTGACTAGTTTCTTACAAGGATATTTCTTCAAAAAGCTTTGCTCAGTCATGCCTTTTTTCTCTTAAATCTAATTTAAACTCAAGACAAATTTACTAGAACCATTTTCTTTTACTCGCGTCGGCTTAAAACGGAGAAGTTTATTTAACGCCGTAGGTTTTAGTAAGCAAGTTTGCACAGGTATATTATAGTAAAAATATACAGAGTTGTATGGTCTCGAGACGTTTCGAGACAGTTTTTTTTAGTGTCTCGGTCTCGGAAGCCTGATGTCTCGGTCTCGAGGTAGTGTCTCGAATTTTTAGAAACTGTCTTGAAGCGAAAGTCTTGTTCTGTCTAGAACAAGCGGTCTCAATAAGTTTCGCGTTAACTGTCTTAAAATTTTGCGCTAGAAACTGTAACCGGAATTTACGATAAACGGTAATTCTGGTTAACGGGTAGTCACATGATACTGAAATCAATTCAGTTGTCTTCAAGTGGAAAAATGTCTGAGAGAGAACCTGAAATTGTGAAGGTTGCGTTTACGCAGTTTGAAGTTAGGCCTATTTACAAACAATAGCTATTGGCTATTAGTCTGTCATTGGTGTAAAACCACCATTACCGAAATGATCGGAACACGGAAACAACTTCGAGTTTCTCAGGGTGAGTAAGGATATGCGCAAATGTATAATATCGTTTGGTTTTTGGTATCGAAGTTGCTTATTTAAAATCGTCTAGAAGATTTCAGACGTGCTTTCTTTACTATTCAGAAGATACGCCGAAGAAGAAATATCGATAAAGATAAAATTCAGCAATATACAAACTGTTCTTGGGAATTGCTACAATATACATTATAATTAAGTTTCAAATTGAAATTGCAAATGAACCTTATTCCCGAAAACTGATACATTAGTATTTTACAGCCTTTTATATAGGATCACTTGTCTTTTACTGTCTCGAACTGTCTTGAACCTAGTGTCTCGGTCTCGGTACCTCACTGTCTCGGTCTCGTCTTGGTCTTGAAGTTTAAGGTCTTGCATACAACATTGAAAATATATCTATCATGTTGGAAAGTTCTAATAGCGTCTGTCCAACTTTGAATGCGCGTAACTTTGGACCCCGTTGACATAAGCGCGTCGGGTGCTTTGCTCTGCAACGAGAGTTAGCTTCTATAGTTCCGCGTGCTCGCTTGGCTATTAGGCAGCGCCGTTCTTTCTCGGCTGTGGCCCCTTCACTGTGGAATGATCTCCCACTTGAGCTCCGCTCTCTGCTCGTGGTCCAACCGTCAAGTTTTTACAAGTCCTTCAAGACCTTTTCCTTAAGCCGTGGCTGGACTGGGAGCGCTCCTGAGTAAGTTTCTATATAAATACTTATAAAATTAATTAATTAATTATTTGATGTCTTTTCGCTAAATGTTCATCATTTACCCTCTTCCACTTGTACAATTCTACTGAATAATTTGCTGATTCCTCGTCCATAGACATTCCGGGATTTTGACCAATCAGCTGTTGCGGACTGGATTTGATACGACGTCGTTGTTTAAATTGGTTTTCGTGACGAACTCTGACAAATTTCGACCTTTTACAGTTGCACTATTTAACACGAGGTAACAAACGATGAGGGGAAAGTGGCCGTGATCTGCAACAATTGCTTTAAGTCAACCGTAGGGCTTGATTTTGGTGCACCAGCCAGGAATTATGGCTTAGGCCTATACGTTTTTCTGATCCCTATACCAAACCAGCAATGTCCACGTGGAGCCGAATTAGGACTATTATTCACAATTGAGCAGATCCACATCGAGCCAGTATGGGTTCCAACAAAGAGTTATGGAAATGCTGGAGGAATCATACATCTCAAGTCTGTAACTGAGCTGTGGATACGCTCTGAATGGTCTTTCCCTTGATGGAAAGATCTTTCCCTTGATGGAATGGCCTTTCACTTAATGGAATGATCTTTAGCTTGATGGAATGGTCTTTCGTTTGATGAAATGGTCTTTCGTTTGATGGAATGATCTTTCGTTTGATGGAATGATCTTTCGTTTGATGAAATGGTCTTTCGTTTGATGAAATGGTCTTTCGTTTGATGGAATGATCTTTCGTTTGATGAAATGGTCTTTCGTTTGATGAAATGGTCTTTCGTTTAATGAAATGGTCTTTCGTTTGATGGAATGATCTTTCGCTCGATGGAATGGGATTTTTGGATTCACAGTTGTGTAATATTCGTATACTTGACGCTATAGGTCATGGGTGCGTAAAACTGCGTATTGACAAAAATACAGCTAACCTGAACTGTGCCGTTGGATCTTCGGCAAGCGAAATGTAGAGTAAATTCTGTGAAAGAGAGCTAAAACCAACTCCAGACTAATTAATTATTGACGGCTTATGGTTGAGTTTTGACCTATGGTCGAACCCTACTCCTAATTTTATACTGTGACCGTTGGTGCAGGATCACTTTTAGAAGCGGTGATGACACCCCCTACAGTGTCCTGCTGGCTCTGTTCTGAATTTATTAGGCGTGACAATGTGTGTCGCCAACATAGTGTAAATACGTACTTCGTTATTTGGGACCAAACCTTAAGGTGGAGCGAACGAGCAAGGAGGAGACACGGAAAGGCGGGGGAGGGAAGATGAGAGAGTGGAAGGCGCGGACTGGAGAATGGATTGCCATGATCACTTTGTGTGGTGAAGTTGAGCACTTGGTTCGAACTTCGAACCCCTAATGCTCGTCCGCAAGCGAACCCTGGAGACATATTACAGATTGATGATCCAACCATGGCAAGGCTAACATAGTTAGGGTTTGGGCCCTCTGTCCGGCAGGCAGAGCTAAACATCTGGACAATGTTTGGATTTTTTTGTCGTATTGGAGCATTGGCTATTATTTCATGGCAGTTCCAACCAATTCAACACTCACGCGAGTGGTTTCTAGTCCATGATCTGAGTAATGGTACAAACGGTATGTCTTTGCGTGGACTCTCTGTGGGACTCCGTGGTTAATTAAAGTACTAATTTTTATTTACTTAGGAGACACAATGACTGTAGAGTGAAACAATGTCTCTGCTGTGAAACATTCTTTCTCTGAGGTGAAACATTCAATGCAACCCCCTTGGTCCTCAGTTTGGCTCTGATTATCTAAAAGTTCGAAGAAAACCTGTTTCACATATTTAAGTTTCTCACCATTTAAGAGGACTTTAATCCAAGACATCTGCTATTAATCACTCACACACTTCCCATTGCTGTGAAACCTCTCATTATTTGCTCGGAATAAGATTTATCTGTTCTTAACAAATACTTAGACGTTCTTCTGTCCCCAATCAGCAACCCATCATTCGTTTTGGGCTCAAATCGACACCGATGGAAGGTCACAAAGTCACTAATTGCTATAATTAGTCATTTGTTAACTGGTGGATATAGCAAGAGTCGTTGAACAAATCAAAACCTACCCCAGTCAAGTCCTTCACTAATGACTAAAAGTTAACTACAACGGATAACAAATAAACATAGTCCTTGAAGCTGTATTTACAAATAGGCAATTCATGCACACAAAAATCTTTAAGTGTGCAAAGATATACGTTAAAAGCATTGCAGCAAAATGGCGGTCACTATATAATTGTAGGTAGGCTTATACACGTATTCATGCATGCAGACCAACAGACCAATGAATACAAATGTTCATATTAGTCAAATCATTCTATGTCCAATTCATTTCGTGTTCCTTTTGTATACTTAATATCATATTGGATATTTGATTCCTGCGTAGAAACTCCGCTGCCCATGTATAATATTTATCCATTCGTCTGTTGAAGATGTAGTCCTGCTGCTGCCTCGTCTATACGCACTCATCCCGTGTCTCGCAGTTTGAAGAAGTCCATATGGTTCTTTCCAATAACGGTTGCGACATCTGACGTTTTCCTCGCCGGAAAACTCCAGTTGGTCTATTGATGTGGAAAGGTCTCCAAAGTCGTCGACGCGCTGAGTAAACAAGGCAGGCGATACGCCGGACAGACATCCTGACGAACGGAAGCATACGAACAGACGGACGGACACGGGCAGCACCGTATTATATGGTCCTCCAGACGATCAATGGAGACGCGAGACAGGCGGCTCCGAGTGAGGCCCTCCCTCGGCTTCGTGTGACGACCCGTCGACAGGACCGCCCGGCTGTCCTCCCGTCCCTTCGTCCGTCCCTTCGTCCGTCAGACCGGCTGCTGCGTTCTCTGTCGGCTCATATTTCCGATATTATTTCTCGCAATTGAGTTGGAGAGAGGAACTGCGAAGACGTGGAAACGACGACGGAAAACGGCTCAAGAGTCTATCAATCAAGTCTATAATCCATTCGCCAGATGATCCGTTCCTACAATATAGTGCAGCACGAACACACACACGCACACGCACACACACGTACGCACGCACGCACGAACGCATACACACCCAGACACACACACGCACACATACACACACACCTACCTACGACATGCATACCTACATTATGCACGCACACATAAGTACTTACGTACAATCGTACATGCATAGGTACCATCCAGTCGGTTATGAACTCGGCAGAGGCAGACTCATTACTCGTCTCCCATGTTACTTCCACATTTCAACCTACATGACTGTATTTCAACTGGGTTGTCACGATGAGAGCGCTTCTGAAAATACTGTAAGAGGCGCTTTATAAATTCTCAGATATGATACGATACATCATACACACATGCATATGCACAAACATACATGTATATAGGCCTATGCATATTGATATACCTACGAGCATAAATCCGCCAAAAAGCGAGGGACCGTAGAGTAATGGCTAACAATCATAACAGAGTGGTGTGCAGAGCCGAGGAACGGAAAGGTTGACTAGCCCTTCTTTCGCTAGGTGGCGGCGTTGGTTTATTTAGATGTATGACGTCATTGAGATTGTGAGTGGCTGGGTTTATCAAGCAGAAGAAAATGGTAGTGTTCCAAACTTGAGAGATAGATAGGTATATGTAGTCAGCGGCATAATTTATCTTAGCTTTAGCATTAGAGGTAAGATAGTCAATTGTCTTCCTCGCCGACAGATCTTCCCATACAGTGTAGGCTACTCTTGTGCGGTCATTGAAGTTGTTTTATAAACACATTCTTTGGGGTGCGCAACCATGATCTCCAACCTCCGACTTATTTAGGGCCTACTTATACTGATTGCTTACACTATTTAACATATTACCCATGGTATTACCGGTTGGAACATACACATACACTCATCATTGCCATGTCGTTGGCAGACCTGGCAAAACTGTGACTTTCAATGACGTCATTTTACAACGAGTTCAGTTTCTAAGTTTTTATACATGATACCAACTGCGTTACATTACTGCATGTTATTGCACGTCTCCAGCGTAGATCCGTATGGAGACAGAGAGAATGAAGTCAGAAATGGATTCCAAGAAGCCAGATAATTATTATGACCTGTATGGACAAAAGGGATACACAAGACCGTTGACGCTACGGAGGAGAGGGAAACAGCGGACACAAGGAGAGGGAACCAACGGACGGAAGGAGAGGGAACCGGCGGACAGAAGAAGAGGGAACCAGCGGACAGAAGGAGAGGGAACCAACGGACACAAGGAGAGGGAACCAACGGACGGAAGGAGAGGGAACCAGCGGACAGAAGGAGAGGGAACCAGCGGACAGAAGGAGAGGGAACCAACAGACACAAGGAGAGGGAACCAACGGACGGAAGGAGAGGGAACCGGCGGACAGAAGGAGAGGGAACCAGCGGACAGAAGGAGAGGGAACCAACGGACACAAGGAGAGGGAACCAACGGACGGAAGGAGAGGGAACCGGCGGGCAGAAGGAGAGGGAACCAGCGGACAGAAGGAGAGGGAACCAACGGACACAAGGAGAGGGAACCAACGGACGGAAGGAGAGGGAACCGGCGGACAGAAGGAGAGGGAACCAGCGGACAGAAGGAGAGGGAACCAACGGACACAAGGAGAGGGAACCAACGGACGGAAGGAGAGGGAACCGGCGGGCAGAAGGAGAGGGAACCAGCGGACAGAAGGTGAGGGAACCAACGGACACAAGGAGAGGGAACCAACGGACGGAAGGAGAGGGAACCGGCGGACAGAAGGAGAGGGAACCAGCGGACAGAAGGAGAGGGAACCAACGGACACAAGGAGAGGGAACCAACGGACGGAAGGAGAGGGAACCGGCGGACAGAAGGAGAGGGAACCAGCGGACAGAAGGAGAGGGAACCAACGGACACAAGGAGAGGGAACCAACGGACGGAAGGAGAGGGAACCGGCGCACAGAAGGAGAGGGAACCAGCGGACAGAAGGAGAGGGAACCAACGGACACAAGGAGAGGGAACCAACGGACGGAAGGAGAGGGAACCGGCGGACAGAAGGAGAGGGAACCAACGGACACAAGGAGAGGGACCCAACGGACGGAAGGAGAGGGAACCGGCGGACAGAAGGAGAGGGAACCAGCGGACAGAAGGAGAAGGAACCAACGGACAGAGATGAACCAGCAGACATAAGGAGAGGGAACCAGCGGACAGAAGGAGAGGGAACCAACAGACAGAAGGACAAGCACATGCAGAAAAAAAGGATCGATAGAGGGAAGGAGCAAAGGAGAGATAGTTAAAGGCAGCAGAGGCAGAAGAGCGATGGTTTATAGAGGACACTGATGACAGGGACATAACCAGCAGGTAGAGATGAGAGGGAAGTAGATAAAAGCGGAGGGAGGGAGGAGATAAATTGCTCAAGAGGGAGGAAAGAAGGATGGAGGAAAGGTGAGTGGCCGGGTTTATCATCGCGGTATGCTCAGCACGAAGGGCGCGGTTACCCATGGGGAGGGCGATCGATGGAATGGGGCAGATGATGGGAGGGGGCGCGACGAGCGACGACTGGAAAGCGACGAAAACTAAAGCTATGTCGCTGCAAAAGCGAGATAAGCGAAGACTAATTGACGAAGCAACGGCGCGCCATACACGACCACAGCCACTGTCATGATGGACGCGAGAGAAATTAACAGACGGATGAACAGACCAACGCAGGTCTACAGCAGACCACAGATGACCATCACCAGATGGAGACGACGAATAAAGAGGAACGGAAAGAGGAACGGAATATAGGCCTGATTGGTCTGATTAACGTAGGCCTACCCGATCATCGTAATCGTAATCTCAACATGTCTGCAGCACCCACAAAAGCTAAGTCGCGGGAACCAGCTTCTTCACAGGAGTCTATGGACAGGAAAGCACAGGTGGGGTAAACGGAATGACACTAAGAAATAAACCCAGAGGCAATGGGAGTAGTGGCCTATCAACAGAATGCTTCAAACTGTTCAGTGTCAGATGCGGCAATCCCGGGGATTGAGGGGGACAAGTCCCCCTCACCTTTTACAGGAAGGGGACATTTTATACACGAGCCCCATCCCCACATTTTCTACGTCATTGAGTCATTGAGTTCCCCAACGTGTCAAACGAGATCGCCGCCTCTGCACAGTGTACACATCTATAGTCTCTATGGAGTCCATGCGTCCATCCGTATACTTGCAATGACCTTCCGGATCTTTCCTAGCGCTTGGAAACTATTCTGTTAAAACGCCCCTGAAGATTAAATTAACAACCGTGGCTGTCACACACAGAGGAAATTAGCGACGTTGCCTCGAAGTATCCGATCGAAAATCGCTTCACGACCACATGGTTATCATAAGAATTACACTGATAACAATCATGATATACAGTCAGTTCTTATTGTTTACAAAGAAAATGGTTTATCATCATCCAGTCTTCCTCTTGTTCATCTACCGTTCATTTTTCCTCCTACGACTGTTCTTGGTATAGTGAGTCTCCTCATATTGTGTGTCCAATCCATTTTATTTGTCTCATTCTTACTATGTATGAGGATTCCTTCCTCACCAATCTTTTCCATCACTTCTGGCTAATTTTCTCCATTTTTCTCCAAATCCACATTTCAAAAGCCTCGAGTCTTCGTATGTCTTGTGTTCTCATGCTCCATGTCTCTGAACCCGTACAGCACTACTCTCCATATCAGAATCTTTATCATTCTTATCTTTAGATTCCTGTTTGGGCTAAGTAGCTGATGGCTACTTCAAAGCCATTGTGATTGGCCCAAGGCCCAATATGCACAGGACTGGAAAGTCACTGTGTTCCTTCGTGTCAACAGTTCTTGGGCGGTATTCGGGAGCCAGATATTTGAAATCCTTTCAAGGTAAGTTTAAATGACAAGTTGACTCATCAACCTTTAGTCATGAACCAAAATTTACGAAGAACTACCACCTGGTATTTCAGCAAAATAAATAAATGCCAATGTAAGTTTAAGACTATAATTCATGCTAAGATTGAATTCAGCAAACATTTGGAAACGTATTGGTAAAAGTATTGGTATTGCAATACTTCTCAGAAAAAATATTGGTATTGGTATCACGATACTTTTAAATAGGAAGTATTGGTATTGCTATTGCAATACTTTTTTCCAGTATTGTTAACAGCCCTGGAGCTCAGATATATGAATGGGGATGGGATAATTATAATAATTAGCATTATTATAATGATAATTTTTATTATTAGTCTGTAATTGTGTTTGATGAATTTTTTATAATAATAAAGAATAAGGTCCATGACACACACACATGAATCACCACATAATATCTGAAAGATGGACGACAAATGATGCCACTTTATAATTTTTATTCAATGCAATCGACCTGGTCTGTTTCCCAGACTTTCAGATAAGTTGTGACATTTTTCTAAATAAATCCCTACAAATATATAACAAGGTCTGTACATACAAATAGGTCATACATAATGTGACCACATGAAACATTAAATACATGAAGATACAAGAAAATCACAAACAGTCAGTGTAAGAATAAAAACTCACGCTAACAGTTCCAGTAGGTTCATTCATAAGGGTCTATCGAGTCTTATACCTAATTTCTATACAGCCATATGACATACAATTAATTTATAAACTACAACCAAGGCCAGAACTCTAAGAGCGGCTGGGAAATCTGAAATAAGCCCAGCATCTGATGGGACCTACTAGTAACTCGGGGACTTCAAATTTGACAGTTACAATCATCTTACACGTATAAAGTTCGAAGTTCTAAAACATACAGAAAGAAAATACAAGTTAGATACATGAATGACAAAATGGGATGTTTCATTAAGCAAATATTTGTTTGAATGTCACCATAATCAGTCTCCAACAGAGGCTTCAACTGCTATTTAAGACATAGGCAAGTCTGCATTAATTGAAAACTGAATTTTATCTGCACAACAGATCATACACCCAAATGCTTAACATAACTCAGACAACAGTATCTGAAATGTATAATTACAAAGAGCAATTAATGCTAAATTCTATTCTTAGAAGGAAATGCATTGCACAGGTAACTCACAAGGCATGTGACAAACACGAATTCTCCACGGCAGTCTCTAAGTATTGGTCAAAATGGTGAAATGCATTTCCACATCAAAGAAAAACATTCGATAATTAATTCATGGTCGATGGTTCCTTAAGTAGCCGACCAGTTACTAAAATTCCAGCTGAATTTCCAACTACTTCTATAATGATTTTAAATAAGTATAATAATGTCTATAAATATGTCCATCTTTGTGCTGCACTAATACAAATGAAGTGCTATAAACACATTCAATAATAGCAAAACTTGTTAAATGGGGTAAGTACATAATTGTCGCATGTCAGTTGCCACGTGCAAATGTGATTCGCTGACAAATACACTGGTTCTCTTGACTTTTTGAGTCTGCAACAAATTGCAGTTTACAGTTATAAAACTCTGAAGCAGACACCTTCCTTTAATTGCTTATGAGACTTGTCAACCATTGGTTGAAACATGTGATACACAATATGAATGCTAGATTAGTTTTCTATGAACACTCAATATATATATATATATATATATATATATGGACCAGTACTGGCAATCCTCACTCAGCATGCTACCTAACCCAAGTCTTAGGTTTTGTGCACATGCTGTTTTCTACCACTATAGGCATTGGTGTCCTAGGAAGTTGAAGACTTGACTAAAACGGAATTTTTCATGGAGGCACTGAAAAGCATTTAACATGGTTACACATATCCTGAAGCGAGCTAAGAATGCACGAGCATGTTCAGCAAGTCACCTGCATCAGTCAAACAAGACAATAGAATCAGCAGGATGAATTAAAAACACAATAGTTTATGATTGAACAATTCAAAAGCAGTTTTGAGCAGCTCAGACTTTCTCCAACTTCAACATGGTGCCAAAAAACACAAGTTCACGACAGCACAAAATGACAGTGTCGACTTCAGTACGTACAACTTACCCCAAAGATTTCATCTACAACTGAAGTGCTTATGCCAACAGATAATTTTTATAAGATCTGAAAAATAAGAGTCCAGTAGCAGGATATAAATATAAATGTAATGAATGAATGGCCGACTTTATCATCATCATCATCATCATCATCATCATCATCATCATCATCATCATCATCATCATCATCATCATCATCATCATTGGCCGACTGACTTGAAGGCAACTCTTCAGTCAAACACAGCACAGCAGTTGTGGCAATACAAAATCTTACACCTGTGGGTCTTTCAGTCAGCAGAATAACAATTAAGTTAGGCAAGTTTACACAGCACATATTAGCCAGACACAGAAAATATAAGATGTTAATTGTACCAGTAGTTCATAATTATAGGATTTCAATGTCAACACCGATCAGTGCATTGATCAAAATTGCACAGAGCGTAACAATAAATGTCTCCCTCTCTTTCTCTCTCCTTCTCCCTTACCAGCTCCCTTTTCATTCATCTGCCACTGTCTTATAAGCTGTACCAAGTGAGCCTTCAAGCAAGTTGTGATCCCATTGCATGCTCCTCAACCTAATGCCATCAGCAGCTATGCTTCCTATTGAATTGAGAATACAACTTAAATTGGCCTGTTTGGCCGAAAAAGCCCTCAGCACCAGAACACCTTTTAATGCAATATTAACTCCTTACATCCAATTTTGTTACCTGTGATCAAGTACTGGTCTTTCAGCTGAGCCATGATGCAGAATAGTTATGGTCCCATGTGCATTCCATGACTCCGCTCCTCCTAAGAAATGGAATGCCACACACACTCTCTCTCTCTTTCTCTCTGCAGCTCAAATTCACTTCCTTCCAAGAAAATGCGGCTCAATACTCACTATTTCTCGTTGACTTTCAAGGAATTGTTAATCTCAGTGCATCGTCACCTGGCAGCTGACTCTTGGTGCCTCATATTCACATTTCATTCTGACCTTGTGTGCACTACAAATTAAAAAAAAATTAATAATAATAATTGTCAGACTCAACAAAATACACTAAATCACCTGAAATACTGTACCACTGCATCCCATCCGTAATGCTCTGCACAGCTCACCAGCAGGACCCTACAGAAAGTGAGTGAGTAAGGGAGTAGTTTCTGATTAGAAAACTCATTCAGAAGCATCCCACTCTCACTGTAAGACCGATTCTACATTTATTAAAGTTTGAAAAGTGATGTCAATAATAAAAATAATAATAATAATAGGATAGTTACCTTAGAAGTAGCTTGTTACCTTCGGCGCTATATAAATGGTCATAATTACAATTACATATAAAAACAGTAATAAAACCAAATGCATTGAATTTTGATCAGAGCAAAACGAGGGAAATGTGGTACGGTCCACAAAGTCAGGAACACATAAAAGACACAAAGGCACAACACAGCAAGCCAGTTACTATATGTCAGACTTCAACCCCATTCAGTTAAACAGATATACAGCGAACAGAAACACACACGCGCACACAGACAAATAGACAGGACCAGGAACAAGAACTGAAACGTGAGATCACATACACGTGAAGACAAAACACTATGATGACAGACAAACAAGGCAACTGGTCGATTTACTTAAAAGACGTTATTCACTATTCAGAGGATTTCACGGAAAGACTTTCTGAGAGCAATTGTACAGAGACATTTGAACGGCATTCTGTCAACTCTGTACCACTTTGATTACCTCAGCTTTGGTGAAAACTAAGTATTTATCATAAAAGAAACTTGAAAGATATAAAAGATTCAATTTGCCGAGTCATAGTATTTTGACGTTGTCAGTAGTAGATGTCATTATTTCCAATGTCAACCAGACACATTGTACCAAGTTAAGGGGCCATCCACATATTATGTACGCAGCGATGGGTGTTTCTAATTTTTGGCAATTTTGCGTACGGGTGCGTATGAAAGGGGAACTAGGGGTCCCGAAAATATGTACGTACCCAAATACCAAATGTCTAACAATACGGAATATGAAAATGAGAACTGTAAACAGAATCACAGACTATATTCCTGCTTAATCAATTTTATGTAGCATTAAAACTGTTTAAAATGCAAGTATTAGTGTTTTACTTCTTCATAACAGTTAACAAATTTAAGCTGTTAAATATGATGCTTAACAAAAAAATAGCCTGTGGTAAAATCAATGCCTTATAGATTGCTTTAGCTATCTAACCTTTACAATGAGGGGACCTCAAATGTATGTATGTCTGGAGTTAGGGGTCCACAAAATGTATGCAGTGCAACAGAGGGGAAGGGTTCGAAAATCTGATTTTTTTGCGTACATAATATATTGATGGGCCCTAATTCAAACTCAGCTAATAAGAGCAACATGCTTGAGACACATTTAGCAAACATTTGACTTGAATTTCCACTCATTTACTTAATCGGTACTAGTACTAAATACTTTAGAGCAATCTTTTTTGGCCGCAGAACCCTTTTGATCTTGATGTTTCGCGGAACCCCATTCAAAACCATAATATTATGTTGTAGGTGCAACGCTTACGATTGCAGATACCAGGTTTAGGCTTAGATTAGGTTAGATTAATAATAGGGGCTAAGACAAATATCAATGACAATGACATCAGAATATTATATGAATTCTCTTTCAGTAAAATCTTATTTTATTGTCGTAAATTATTGCCGTTGTTTGAAACATGTATTTAACACAGAATCCTGCATAAATGGAAGCTTCATTGACTAAAAGAATTATATTTAATTGGGAGCTGGATTGATGAAAAGATTTGCGTTTAACTGGGAGCTAGAACGATGTAAAGAATTCTACATTACAAGAACTTGGATTAATGTTGAGATTTCTGCGAAAATGCTGAAAGGATTTCCACCGAAATGAAAGCGGCAATAATGAGAAAAGTTCTCACTTCTATCCATGCAGCTTCTATTTACGCACGATTCTTTACTTCAATAGCATCTTTTCATCATTGCACAAGGAGCGCTTTTCGTCAATTAAACTTCCATTTAATTCTGATTTATTTCATCAATCGAGCTCAATCCCATTTAAACAGAAAATTTTTCATCAACCCAGCTGAGCCAGCTCACAGTTAAACAGACTTCCTTTCACAAATCCTGCTTTTACTACTGACGCTAACGAGGCTTAGCCAGATTTGCCATGAAGAATAATTTACGACGCTATTTATTAACCTGGGTATTTACGATGCTAAAATAAGATTTTACAATTTTTTCACCTTTATGTACATGTTAAGTTATATGCAGATATTAAGCAAATATTCTGTTCACACTGGAAGTTTTCCGCAGAACCCGTTGTCACCTCACGGAACCCTAAAGTTCCGCGGAACAAAGTTTGGGAAACGCTGCTTTAGAGTACCATATAAACATTACCTGCTGAAGAATAATACAAAATTATTAATAATAACAGAAATGATCACAAGTTGTGCTAAGTATAACCAGTTACTAATACTTGACTTGAATTACTATGGTTCAAGTTGAAAGTCTAAAACTGGTTTAATATAAATAAAGCCAGATGGTGATGGAAGTGCTCGTGCAAACTGCATATTTTATTCACACACAATAAATAAGCCAGAGATTCCTAGCATGAACATCTTGGCACAGATGTTTAGACACAGTGTGAGTAGAAGCAAAACAGAAATCATCTAAATTAAATTGATTTCACGATAAAGACATTGTAGTGAATGAATTTAATGAGGAATCTTCTAAGTGATATATTAGGCAATGTTTCGAACACATTTTCAGCATCAAACTACGATCACTCTTTTAAATTCTCACTCAGTTGCCCAGTTATTATTATTATGACCATCACTATTGTCTCTTTATCACTTTATTGTCATTAGTGACGAAAGTTCAAAATATCATTGACCAATCTAGGACAGCTGATAACATAATGTGACATAGCACTGTACATACGTGTTTGTCACTTTTAGCCAATTATGCTTATATCGCCCAAATATAGACAATACTTGAAATAGGAAATAGCAATTATGAAGCCAATTATTTCAAAATTCATTTTCCCATTTTTCTGTTTGTAACGATAACTATGTTTCTAATCAGACTAGGGTTTGTCAGTTTGAAATCAGAAAAAAACTATTAAAAAATAATGAAAATGTGCTAAAAAAATTTCTTAAGCATTTGCGCCAGCCAAAGTTACTTGGCCCAAAGCATTTGCCATTCGCATCAAGATTCAGAACGGAAATGATAATGTGCGATTGACATTTCGGTACATCGTATAAACGGAGAATTTGTCATGAAGTCATGCAACTTACAAAGAAGCATTGGCTACTGAAAATCACAAGAGGACAATATTTAGCCCATATTCAGAGGTGCTCACTACCAGGCAACAAACATCACTGAACAATTGAATGGCCTGTACTGGTGGTGAAACGGAGACCAAGACAGGATGAGAAGTTCATGTAACATTGGCTCAAGTCCCACATGCCAGCTGATAAGACTACACTTGTCATGTTTCCATGCTACCCAAAAGATCCATTCGCCCAATGATATCATAGCTAACTCCAAGGGCCACTGTCAGACAGAAGACACGAAATAATAAGGTTGTTTACGTAATATATTCTTTCTTCTATAATCAAGCATCTGTAAGATTCTTCCAGTCATACATATAGCTCTGATGAATGCACTGACTGTACATCTGATGTACTAACTTCTATCTATGAGTGGGAAGGTAAGGTTTGAAGGGAGGGCTGACCACATACCCTCATGTGCCGGGTTGAGCAACGTGATGTCACACACACTTCATATATTTGGCTGCCTGTCAGGGCAAGTAGGGACTGCTCTTTCGTTTCTACCCCACCATAAGGCATGCGGCCAGACACTTATCGAGATTTAATCATGAAAAATGCTTTGAATGCATTACATCCATCTGAAAACAGTTCTATAATGCATTATTTTCACATGCACAGAATTATTTCAAACACAGAAAAAGATCACAGACAAATTGCATCAACCAAAAAACTATACTTTCCAATTGAACATGCAAACAACATGTAGGTACTTAAACATTTCTATAGCACACTTATAAACATTCAAAGATGTGAATATTGTTCTGCCACGACAAAATTCATACAGCATAAATTCCGACGGACATTACATAAAAACAAACAAAATTTAACACATGAGATGTGTATATTTTGCTATACGTGTGACCTCAGCATAGGAAACAGACGATTTGTCTCAAATCGACATAGAAATATTTTCATAAGCAACACCTTTAGGAGGCCAGGCTAAACATTGCAGAAGTTCTATTCAAAATTCATGCACTTTGTGACAATTAAAGTCTTCTGAAAGTTGTGAGTGAAATTCAGATCGTCCTTAATAACAGAAGTCAGTCTTTTAATATAGCATAAGGAGGAATAAGTTTGAAGAACACAAGACTGCAATTCGGTCATGGGATGCAAGAACAAACCTTCTCTCTACGATCAAGATAGAAGGGAGAAGATTTTCCCACCCATCTAGTAAAATGTTCCTTTTCTCCAATGAGGTCACATGTAGGTGCCTACACTAAAACGTATGAATAAATCATCAAGCTATTTTTGGTCCCTTCAGCTGCTTCTATTTTACAACAAGTGAAGTAACAAATAATTTCTAATTATCATCAAGATTACGGCATTCAAGTACAGCAATACAAGTCAAACAATTGAGTGAGTAACTGCACATGAATTGATTTTGAAAAGATGGCTTTTCTCCACATAAGAGAACAGAGAACACCGATAGACCATCATCATATCTAATCTAATAGAACAGCTGCTATCATAACGCACACAGGCATCACTTGAAAGTCACATGAACTGAGATCATAGTCAAAGATCACAAAAACCCCCACACGAAGAAATCCAACAGGTCAAGGTCAAGCAAGGGCAGGTATAATCCGCATGAAAACATCACTCAATATCAGTCAGAGGAAAAGAAGAGAACTCATCAACCTTATCAGACTGATCAATTACTTAACTGGCATGTATCTATAATTTAATCTCAACAGATAGGCAATCAAACATTGCAACATTCAAGAGTCTCCTGAAAGCATTATGTATATATATATGTATATATATATATATAATATATGTATATATATATATATAATATATATATATATATATATATATACATATATATATGTATGTATGTATTTGGTTGTCAGAAGTAATCCCAGAAGATAAAAACTGAGAATAAGATGAAAATGAAAATACCAAGAAGCATGAATTGGTGAAACGCAATTTGGAGACAGACAATTTGGAACGGACAATTCGGCACAAAATATATAACATCGGATAGTTCGGCTCAAATATCTCATAAAATGTTAAACTTGTTCATACAGGAATAACAAATCTACGAAAACAAAAGCTATGTCTGTGGCACATGAATGGTATTAACAAGTCTTACCAAATAATCATTTGAAGATCCTAAAAGGTTCCTACGGCCATCAAAAGCTAGAAGCATCAGTCCATCTAACAAGAATTGCTTTTGTCGCTAGCTAAGCACGAATTATATTCAATACAACTTCGATGAGCAAGAATTATTTTCACAATTCCCACTTATATTTAAGCAAAACATTGTGCATCAACTTAAGCAAGAATTATTTTCATCAGCTCAATTCTATTAAAGCAAACAATTTTATTAAGCATAGTAATGTGGTGTAAAATAATAAAATTTCATCGTATATAATTTCTGAATTGTCTGGTGCCGAATTTCCCTTCCCTGTGAAGCAGAACAGTGCAGATGTGTAGATCAAAGCATAAAAAAATTGACAAGGAGAGAGTTGAGAGTTGCAAAGTCTTGTTTTTGTTTGTATTTGTGTCAGAAAAATGCTAAAACTGTACTAAAAACAGAGCTATTAAAGCGTGGGTGGGTAACAACATGTCAAGATAAATGCTGACAAATCAACTGCACTTCAAAATAGACATAACATTTCAATGTTAACACTAATGAATTTCTGTTAAGTCAATTGCAGAGTTAAGCAACAAAAGAGTCAAGATAGCAATCAGTCACACGCTATGACAATAGTATCACAAAAACTGAACTGTTAGCAAAACTTTACAGAAACTCCAGAAATCAAGTAGGTGACCTGTAGCCAATGAACGATAAATAATTCCTCTTCCCAGTTATAATCAATGGCCTATATCAGAAACCAAACAAACCAGAAATGTGGCAAAAAGAAAATCCATTCAACACAAATTGTTAAAAATTACACGCATTTCCAGTGCGCACAAAGTCACACAGAAATGCGAATCTGAGGTATGGTCAGTCAGTCAGTCAGTCAGTCAGTGTCAGTCAGTGTCAGTCAGTTAGTAAGTCAGTCAGTCAGTCAGTAAGTAAGTAAGTAAGTAAGTCAGTCGTTAAGGAAGAGCAGTTAGATATCCAGATGTTTGAAGGTTCGAGCATGGAACAGTCAATAATGGTAGGCAATTCCATTCCTTGGGGCTAGCAGCATGGAATGCACAAGAGCCCATGACATTGCTACATCGATGCTCAACCACAAATGTTGTGTATCTGTGAAAAGAGACCTCACAACAACTTATATTTGTGCCATACAATGACATTCAATATACACCCTTGCAAATAATTTGATTTCTGGCGGCCTATTTATTACCAGTACAGCATTCTCGTGTGGCCGGAGCAACAATCATTTCACTAAGCATACGTTGCAATATTTTCCTCCAAGAAATCATCAAAAACTTGCTCAGCTGTGCATAAATGTATAACAGATGCTACAACGAATTCCACTTTCAAAATCAGAAATCCTTTTTTTTTTAATTTTCAATGGACAAATGATAAAACCTGTAAAGTGACGTCAAACTACTTCAAACTTTTACATCAATATAGTGAGATCATTTGCTACCTGCCATAGTATTAGCAGACTGAAGCATTTTACTGTGCATAGAGCAACTGACAAGTGCACCTCCAATCTCTCACTTGGCAAGAGAATGTCTGACAAAGCAGTCAGAACGGCAGTCCTGAAGCCCTATATGGAAACAGTGTACACAAACAAATGCCCTTCAGAAACATACATTGCACCAAAAGCAGTAATTTCAACAATGACAGATGTGAAACAACGTGAAACAATAGAACGCAATTAGGACGTGACTAACCAAATCAAAACATCTTCAAATACATGTAGACTTATAAAAAAAGGAAAACATCGGCTGCAATGCCAAACAGACGCGCCCACTGCTGGCATTAACTCACGGATATAACCGCACATTTTACGTACGACACAAAGTTCAACTGATATTTTACAGGAAACTAAAACAAATCTGGAAAAGTTGAACAAGATGCATCAGATGGATAGCCACAGAATAAAGCCATTCTGAATGTGGATGCTCAGGTTTCATCGTGGAACAGGTCTCGCAGAGGCAGTCACGGCCAAGGCAATTTCCACCTAGTTCATATACTGAAACCTCGAAAATTGTCCACATGATGCAAAGATACCACGCAGATTAGCCACAATGATTTTAAACACTAAAAAATACCAAAATCAGTGAACTGAAATATTTTAGCAAAAAAACTCTCCCACACCACAAGTCCAAGTGAGATGCATGTCAGTTTTTCAAAATTTTTCTACTTTTTTTTATTAGATTTCCACAATTTTTCAACCTGTTATAAACACAGCAAACCTTAATCTTAGAAGTTTCTAGTAAGAATTAGAAAAACCTGCCCCTACAACTGCAGAACCCTCAAAACACTCTACCGACCGCAAAGGGTGTGACAAACATCTGATCAGTAACATTCAAATTCTGCCTAGGTAAACAACGCTATCACGTGGCTGAAGATGCGACTGCAAATTTGATCGAACCCTGCTAGGAAATAGGATCCTCGATTACAGAGGATGAAATATCAAGTGTGCATTTCTGCACTGCGAAAGGCACTATCCGCAGCATTTCGTCTGCATAAGGCGGTTCCGTAACACCCTCCTTGTTATTGTTGCAGGGATTATCAGACGACTCCTCGCCTTCTTTCTCCGACTTTACATTTGACGACAATCTGTCAAGAACGGCTTCAGTCCCAACCTCTGTGACCGCTTTTCCAGATTGGTCAGAAGTCGAGTCTGTCGCAGAAGCTGGTGTTTCCGCATCCAGTTGCGACAGATCGATTGACGAAGACGGCTTTGGAATGGCATTGGAGGACTTAACGACGTCAGTATACAGCTTCTGATTGCCGTCTCCAGCTGATGCTTCAGAAAGCGCCCCTTTTGCTGGAACTTCAGAGTCGGAATCCTGGCATTAACAAAACAAAAACAATGAAACACTTATTGAAATACAAAAAAATGCATGTTAAATGCCATTTTGTTCTGTTGTCATTACATTATGTTTTGTTTTGTGTGACCAACAAACTTCATCTCTCAAATTATTGAAGATACAAGGAAACTCATGTTTTTATTAAATTTATTAATCTTGTGAAATTCCTGTGATTAATGATGTTTTAGAGAAATCTCTGTGTTGAAGCAAAATATAGCGTCGCATAGCCATCACTACAAGAAAGATCTACTGACATCTACAAAGAGAGGAGTTTAGACAAATTATCACAGCAAAAACAAGCACTTATAATTGGCCCTATTCTCCATAAAGGTCATGAAATGTGAAAAGAGTAATTTAACTGAACAATCACCAATAAAATAAACAACCAAGTCACTACAGTCACCTGTGGTGACTTCAACTCACCAGACTGTTCATATCTCATGCACTAAAGAATTTATGACTTAAAAGGATCATGATATTTTTAGGTTTTCTATGGAAATTGAATGTTACTGCAGCTGAAAATAATGTAGCAATGTAAACAGTGTAAAAAAACAGTGTAAACAGCTGCAAAATACACTAGGACTTCTGAGGATCATTAATATATGCATTAAACAAATTTGTAAACTTGACATTATTTAATATCCACATAACCTATAAATTGACAACCATATCAACACATTTTATTAGGGGTGGTGCCCGTAAATGCTTACATTCTGATGATGTTTATATTCTGACAGTGAGTAAAATTCCAATTACTATCATCATTCCAGATTATGTGCTATAGTCTAAGGCATAACAATTAGGATAGCCTGTCGTTGACTAAAATGATGATTGATAAGTTAGGTCTGCCACCAAGTTTGCAGCATATCAGTAAATCATTCATTGATTGATTGATTGATTGATGAATGCCACTCACTGTATCCCCAAATGAGCCAGAACCGGCATCAGAAGAAGCGGATGACATGCTGCCAGTGCTATTGCTCACACCAACGTGGCTAGAAAAAAATTGAAAAAATGATGTCCTGTAAGACTCCACTTACAACAATATGAATCAACTTCATCAATTACTTCAGATGCATCAGTTTCTTACAACATTGCAAAGAAGTGCAAATTTAGAAATCGCTCAAATTATAACACTGATCATGGATTGCATGAAATAGTATTTAACCCAGGACCTTGCATATTAGTAATGACATGAATTAAGAAAGACCATAGCTTTGAAAAACCCACCTTTCTGTGAAATGGCTTTGATCAAAATGAGTATACTTGGGCAAGTATGGACGTTTGAGAATTTCAGAGAGTATGACAGGTTCTTTTGATGCCGAACTGACAGCCTCAAAACACATCAACAGCCGTCGGTAAGCATCCCTAAAGGCGTGATGGATATACACGAACCGGTACGAGCCACGAGCCACGTCGTTAGCTGGAAACAAACAAGTCAGACTAACCAAATCAGTCGATTAACAATACGAGCAGATCATGTAATTTACTGTAGTGTATTACGTATGTACATATATATGCACACATACATATATCTATGCATGAACTCATATAGCCATGCATGTATGTATAAAATTGTATATATGTAAGGCTTTGTAAGTATATATGCATGGATGTTGGCATAGATGTATGAATATATGCAAGTATTTACACATGTATGCATGCATATACGCATGTATGTAATACATGTATGTATGTATGTAATACATGTATGTATGTATGTATGTAAGAATGCATGCATGTACATCGTATATGAATCTGAACAACTGCAGTGCATATTCTCAGGACATCCTAAAATTGCAATAATAAAAATTATAGACTTTGAAATATAATTCTTCTGTGTGGAGCAATTTATGATGATAGATAAGATCACACAGATGCAAATTCAATTTAGTATGTTTTTAAATCGTAAATTTACAACCATTAGAGCTCCAGCTACAACACTAAATTCATTCATTTATTTTTGCATCTATATAGCGTCTACTCGGAGGCACTCCCAGCCCAACCACAACAATTCAAATCAGTTTTAAGCAACTTGCAAACCAAAGGCGCATATATATATTATATATATTGGCAACAGTCGCATCTCTGAACAGTCGCATCTCTGAGGCAAATGTGTTCCAGATGGAAGAGCCAACGACTGAGAAGGCACGATACTGCTTGGTTGAGGTGCTTGCATGGGGCACCAGATGCCCGCCACCATAGGAAGAGCGAACAGTTCGACGACCAGCCAAAGCCAAAACAGGACAGCAAAGCTCCTGTAGATAAGTCGAAGCAGAGCCAAGAAGGCATTTCCAGATCAGCACAGCTATTCTATAGCAGATGCACTGCGAGATGGGAAGCCAGTACAAAGAATCATGCATGTAGTCCGAAACAGGAAAGCGCCCAATGAGACAGGCAGCAAAGCGAAGAACCCAGTCAAGATGGCATGACCAGGGCAACCAGGACAGAGCAGCAATGGTCATGTTGGCTGGTGATAAAGACATGAACTAAATGCCTTCAGAGTTATGAGAATTTTAACTACAATGGAACTGATCCTTTTCAGTCAAAAGTCTAATCAGAAAAGTGGAACTCAACAAAATGACCAAATATTTTATATGTTGCATAAAAAAGTAGAGTGTTAACTAATAAAACCAATGATTAGCTACGTTGTTCACTATCCTAGATCATAGTAACCATCCTGCAAACTGAGCCAACACAAAATCATCCTTTTACACTTATCTTTGGCAAATTCATTGTTCAAGCAAATATATTCAGATATCTATAATGATTGTTGGTAATTGAGAGCAAAAATTACAAGACATGAACATAATTAGTCTTCATTAAAGAACAAACTACACAACACGTATTATGAACCCTGTCACAATAAAGGAACTCACGAGTCTGTAATGACATTGACCTAATACAATTGAATGACTGAGAGCTCAAAAAGTAACTGATAGTAATGAAAAGCAGACTAACAAAAACACTAAGTAATTAATCACTGTTGTATCACGCAATGCAAGACAAACATTGTAAGATAACAGCCTCTTGAAACCCCAGTGAATATGGAATTTAGACAAATGAGCAAATTTGTGACTAACCCAAGATGCAAGACAGCATAAACGAGCCACGCTAGCAGTTTATCAATATAACGAAACATTCGTATTCTTTTATTTAAATTGGTGTATTTGGGCTAAACAGATCGAAAGACAATTTAAAGTCTTAAAATACAAGTTCCTGATTGTCAGAGTTCAGCAACATCCACGACAGGTTAATACTAAAATGAGTGACCACCTGTGTAATAACCAGACCATGTCATTCACTATGTTGGGTAGGATGGGCAACATTGTATGTCCAATAAGGATGGTTGTCATTGTGTTTTATGCTTCCACTGGAGATCCATTAAGCCACATTTTATTTATTCATTTATTCCGAAATTTGCTCTTCTTCCAACATTTTTTGCTCAAAGCATGTGTTCAGTGAGTTTACACAGAAGCATGCAAACAACTTTCATTTGTTCAATACAAACCTGGCTTAGCACAATACAAATGATCATTGAAAATGTCGGAGGTTCAGACAACATCGCACACAACAGATATATTTTGCTGATGCTTTTACAATCTCAGTGAAACAAAACTCTACATGCATGTAGGAATTGGAAAATAGTTAAAAATTGCTGCTTTTTCTTTGCTGACCAAGATTTCAACTAATGCAACCACTGTGTAGCCCTTACTTGTACCTTTGACTAGTTTTGCTTGAAGAGGTACTATATACACTCTCCAAATGAGTGCACGAAAAATGAATACCATGAAGTTCCAGCTCTTTCCTTCCATCATGAAACACAGTCAGACTTACTCGCACAGAGTGGATCTTTAATGGAAAGCATTCCGCGATGGTCGTTTCTCGTTATAAATCCTGCACTACTTCGGATGCTGACCGAAACTTTTGAATAGTCAAACTCGTAGCCGTAGAAGTGTAGGAAACGAAGAAGAAGTTCCCCATGATTACCCGTCTCTGTAAATCCACACCGGCGCATATGCTACAAGAACACAAAATATCTATTAAAATCACCCAAACTAAAAGATTAAATCTGTATTTTAACATGTTCTTTAAGCCTTTCATATATGACATAATGTTATAGGAAGTGTACATACAGATATGACACATGACCAATAGACCAACGACACATGAAGCCATTTAATCCCAAAACAGGTCGTAAAAACTGGCTTAACTTGTGCATAAAAAACAAAATTCACAAGTCGGACTCATTCACTATAAATCGCTGCAAATTTACAACAGCATTGTACTGTAACAGGTACTGTAACTCCACCACTTCATTTGTGAGGTGCAACATGCCCCAAGACTGGATAAAAGATGGGTTACTTAATCATCTGCTCTATTACTTGGTGTCGTTAAACAGAAACTAACTACATAGAAACTAACCACACACCAACTGTGTACATACGCACATAGTACTTTTAGTACAAATAGGTACTATAAAGATACGACTACTCAAACAGTACTACATGGATGCGAGACGTAGACAATGACAAAGAACATGAAGTAGATCAATGCATGTGAAATGTGGATGTAGAGGAAGATGCAGAAAATATCACGGACGGAGAAGAAGACAAACGAAGAGGTGTGCAGGACGATTGGAATTGAGAATGACGTGACATTACAACAAACAGCATTGAGAAGAAGCTGGCTTTTTTTACACATGTTATGTGATCAAATGGAATGGAAAAGGAAATGATGTAGGCATGTGGAGAAGGAAAGAGAAAACTAGGGCACCCAAGGAAGAAATGGATGGACGAGATACAAGAAAGAACCGTAACGAATCTGGAGGAATTAAGGGACACGACCTCAAAGAGAAAGCAATGGAGAAGGTTTATCCTGACGGTCGCTAGAGTTAAACTATTCTATTCTATTCTATTTACGGATTTATAAAGTGCCTCTCACAGTACAACTTAATCAGAGGCGCTAAACGAACTGAAAGCACAGGGTGACCAGGTGTACAAATAGGATTGAAGTTCAAGAGCAAGAAATGTAAAAGACAGTTCATAACAGAAGGTTTGCCCCACCAAAAACGCTCTATCACACCATGTGTCGGTGGTAAAATGTCACTAACAAGGGCAAGCTAAAACCTAAATCACATCACGTTGACTTAAAATGAGATATACACTTTCATGCTCTCACACAACAATACATATGGTACACAAATTAATATCAGCGAGCTATTCATGTTATATAAAATTTTATTTACTAATATCTAGCAACTCTTGAATACCTTCAGAAAGCTGATGACCATAAGGATGAGACTATATGAACTCATGCCCCCAGAATAAACTTCATTCAACTCGCGTTCGACGAGGAACTGCTTTAGGACGATCACGAGGTAAGGGAGACACGGATATTGTGCAATAAACTCCTATCGCATAAAATACAGCTTCAATAATTATTATTGTGATTACAATTGATTGTAACCAAACACTTCCTAAGCATGACATGAGTTGAATCTGTTAACAAATCCAAAACAATCAACAAACTACAGAGCAAAATGCTGCTATACGAATCAAAGTGAAGACCGAACAAGACAATCTAAACCAATAGCAGACTCAGTGGCTGCTTTCATTCATTCTGAGAATTTATATAGCGACTCTTCAAAAGACATATTCAGAGGCGCTCACTCCGCTGGCCAATATGATGTAAATGTCATCTGGAAAGCAGATATTATATCATTTAGCAAAACAATGCACAGTAAGCTGAAAGAGTCACCACCAGTGGCAGGCCCCAGCATAATGCATGGAACCCACCAACAAATTCCAGTCGATAGCTGACATATAACATGGATGTTCAGAGTCTCTGTACCAAGTTATGTCGATAGAACAGAGCGGCCACAGGTGACAGCATTTGCAGACAGGATGTACCTTGAAAACGAGCAGTCCCTCACTGCTGGAAGATGACGTACACCTGGCAAGTTGTGAACGCATAGGAAGTACATGTGGAACAGGCATTTAATATGTTTTGGTGGGTAGATTAAAACGAATCCAGTGAATGGTGGTTGTGGTCACTCCAACGACCTGTGTTACCCATCCTCCACCGAGAGTGGAGCAAACGTCCGGCTAAAGGCAGCATAGACCAGTGTTTCCCAAACTATGGGTCGCAACCCAAAAGTGGGTCGCTGCATCTTGTCAAGTGGGTCGCCATGCTTCAGATCTGTTTAAAAATAGTACCATTAAATTCAAAAAACAAAATGAAACTGTTCTGTTGACCATCTTTGTTGTATTGTTTACTATGGTATACTCCAACGAGTAAAGTCTAGTCTAGTATCTTCATTCTATCAAGTATATTCAATGCATGCATTGCAAATTGAAGTTGAAATGCCAATTAAATTTTAACACAATATTGTTCGCTTTTGTGAGGTGGGTCGCGGGCATTCAAAGATTTTCGGAAGTGGGTCCTAAGACCAAAAAGTTTGGGAAACACTGGCATAAACTATCGGTATGGTTCAGACTGTACATCACAAAGATGGGCCTCATGCAATCATGGTAAAATGAGCAGCATTAGGACGGATTCTCAAATACAATTAAAACACATTTATTATATCCGTGTGTAATGATATTTGACACCGTAGAGCGCCTCTGAGTTGACATCCTCAAGGGGCTACATAAATGTTCAATTACATTACAAGTCCTTCCTCCTCAATATCCTGTTCTATAAATAATAGGTTTTGTGTTTGCTCAAGTGATCATCAACGGATACAGATTTAAACATATTTCGTAAACCTAGAGGGAAAGAACCGTCCAAAACATCTCTTAATGGTAACCAAAATCGTGTCAGCGAAAACTCACCTGAGTCAGTTTGGCACTTTCTTGAGCATTGGCAATGTTAAACCCAATGTCTACTTTTACACCGTTCAACTTATCTGTCAGTTTAACAATGGGTACCTGAAGAAAACAGAATCAGATCTCAATTCATGCAGTACATAACTTACAAATTGGTTACAACAGCCAACAAGGCTATCCCTATGTAGTTCGAGTTCAAACAATACTAAAATATCTCATTACAATTAAACAACAATTGATTTTAATCAGATACTTAATTGCCATTGTAACAAGAACTCATTTAGTAAAATCAAACTAAAACTTGTATAGACCTATCATTTCCAGTTCAGTGTAAATGCTTAATCTGTTCCAACTGTAATGGACCTGTCAATTACAGAACTTACAGTACAAAAGGATCAGTGCTCTCCTAAAGTTGTATTGGCTCAACAGAAGAAGAGCTAGTCTGACAAGCAGTATTAGCGACCCCATTTTCTTAGCCTTGGCACACGAGGGTGAGTGGTCTGTGTTTTCCCTCACCATCTCATCTTCCCACTGACAGTATACGATCAATGTACTCTTTACAGCTGAATTGGCTTGGGGTGCACGTGTAGCAGTAATGTCAAACCAAATTTCTGCCCAGTGCAAATGTAAAAGCTGATATAAAAAAATTGCATTTTTTTTAATTTTCGGCCAACCAACATACAAATTTTGTCATGCACAGGAAGAGCTCTACAAACTAAGCATCTCTACAACTGCTTTCCAGTACAGCTGACAATAATTCAGCCAAACTAAGGAATGCTCTCAGGTATCAATTTCGTGGTAATACAACAATGAATCTAAAAGTAAATGTTTATATGGCCTTCTGATGTAATTCAACAAATCTGTCTGCCTGTAGAAATCTGACACAGACCGTCACAGCCTTTGCTATTAACAAGCATTAATGCAGCTAGGAAAACCAACGAATAAACAGCTAAAATTAGCATAGCACATAGCTAATAAACTGAAGACAACATTCATACATCAACTGTTTCATATGGACTTACTGATGCATTGTCTAGAACGATGACCTTATCTCTATCACAGATATCGTGAGCAATAAGCTCATCCTTAAGTTCATAGAAGGGAGGGATTTGCCAGGTGCTGTCCACAACAACCAAATCTATGTCGCTTGTCGGCAGGTAGAGATTCGTCTTGAAGCTTCCAAACACTTCGACCTAAAAACACAACCATTTCATAACTCCACATTATGATTATTCATTTACTAAGCACTACCGCCTAATGACCTGCATTAATCAATGATACTGAGTGGAGGACTGACTTCGTAATTGTATTATCCAAACTTCTAAAGCACCACTAGAAAGCCAAGCGCAGGGCACCAGCTTATTCACAAGCATCCCTACAGAATAAGTGTCTACTGGGAAGCTATAACCCACACTCTCATGCATTCCAACTAGTCGACTACACCGCCTTACATGAACTGCATTCAAATCAATGTCTATAAAGCAGGCAATGCAAACTCATTACATCAACACTTTATGTAAATATTTACATAACCATGTTGAAAAACCTAAACTTCACACTTGACTGTGCTCAAAAAACATCGACACAAGTCTACCTTCTACCCAACTTTGTATGCACAGTTGTACACATTCATAACTCCGTAAGTGTTTAATTTGAATTCAGTTCCATGTTCCATTTTTTTGTCACAAGGCATTGCTAGAGTACAAACTTGTTGGTTATATATTGTTGTTCAAAGCATTAACCAATGGCTTCACAAGTACAAGTACACACAAGCAATCGATAAAAATCCACTCATATAAAAACTTGTGACTTGCACTGCCAGCAGGAGCAGTTAAATCCATCTTGACACCTTCAGCCTCAGAAGCACCATTCACATGTGCCAGGCATCACCCCAGCCTTCAATTTCCATAGAGCCAGCACTGACTGAAGCTTAAACACGTCTTGAATGTTTTTGGAAAGCAATAAATATTCCAATGCCCATTAGATGCCTAAACCATTCTAAACCAAGATTCAGTGCCCTTTAAAGTAAATAGGAACAAATATTAATCGACACATATCAGCTGACATATAAGTTTTCATTTAAAAAAGCTTTGATTTTCTCCAAAGTTCACATCAGACATAAATTCATAGAATAAAAAATCACGCTCATGAATAACTGCCAAAAAAATAAAGCTATATGTTGCACAAAAAGTCACAAAACATATCCTCATAGGTCTATATAAATGCCTGGTAAATAAGATATAGACAATGCCTTCAATTTTACACAGAATCTAATGGTACAACTTAGAAGCACTGCAAACTTACTGTGGTTAGGCTGCATAACCTGCCACTTGGCTACCTAGTATTTTTATACAAGAACCCCAAGCCTTTTGGCATTTGCTTGAGGCGTTGTTTGCTTGAATATGTCTACAGTGTCTCAACTTACACTACAAACAGTCATATGAAATTTCTCAAGGCATTCTAAGCCAAAGTCCAATGAAAACTACATATGACATATTATTAATATCCAATGTGTTTCTTGAGTTGACATGTAGCAAGTCAATTGTTGCACAATCAGATTCAAGTCCCTTAACAAGTTCAGCGGGTGACCACACTCAAATTGACACAGAGTACTGAACAGGCCACATATGCTACATATCCGGACACATAATGAACTGAATCTCTCACAAGTGAATGAAGAATAAAACTAAAGTAAAGCCATACCACACAAAAATTCCTCATTGAAAAAGTAGCATTTTCTTTTAATTTAAAACTGAAAAAGTATAGTATGCACAATGAATGGATGAAGAGCTATTACAGAAGTCAAATTTAATTAAGAGTCGACAGCCATGCAAGCCACCCATAATGCTGCTGTCTCATTGAACCATTGCTGCTGCTGCCTAGTGAGAGAAGGACCAGTTAACCTTAGGGGGGGATACAGGATGTGGACTCAGTTCTTCAGCTCTGTATGCCTCTTTGTTATCCATTATGCTATCTCCCCCACACTTAATCGTAATCTTCCATAAAATTTATTTTTTATGCACTATTAACTGGTCTCAAAGCAATTTCCCAAAAAATAGTAATTCCAGTAGAACTAAAACAACCACAAATAATAGTGTATCCGCAGAACTTGGTAGTGATGAAGCAAGGTAAATTCATATAATAGTCCAATTTGTGTATGTACGTATGTATGTAAGTATTATAAAATCAGTTGGACCAAGAGCTAGAACTGGATGATCAACGTACCGTGGCAGTAGGCCACTTCTTCGCAATGACTTCTCCAATGCGTGCGATCAGAGTCTCCCTTGCTTTATGCTCCTCTTTGTCTTTCCTTGGTTGCATACGTTTGCATAAGCTTTCAATATCAAAGCTTAACCTAACAACAATAAACAGTTACAAATACTTAGTTGAGAGTATTGTATATTCGTTTTTGTTTATCATAGTTCATTGAGTCACCAAGTATACATGGTTGGCAAGATCAAGAGGAACATAGCCAATGTCGTAAGATTGCAGGTAGGGATGAATCGAGTTTTAATTTCTTGCAGAGTCCGAGTACCGAGTTTTATGAGTCGAATTTTGCCGAGTCTGAGTTTATAATAATTAAAAAAATCATTACCCTGATTTTTAGATTGGCAGTTCGCACAACTTTTTACATTTTTGAAACCTTGTATTAGTTTTCTGTAGGAAGTAGTAACTTGTAGGCGGGCACTAATATTAGCAGTATTTGTACTTTTAATTAGGTAGATCATCATTTTAAAAATAAAAAAATCCAATTTTCGTTTCAAAACAGAAAATCGGAAAGATTAAAACTTGGACCAATTGTTTGTACCAAATCCGAGTTTTGCCGAGTATTACAAAACTCAATTTTCCGCACAGAGTTTTTTCAGTTCATCCCTAATTGCAGTCCTGAGACAAAATGGGGAGCTAACAAGTAAGCTCTTATTGTCTGGATTTACAAGCAGTGTTCCTACCCACTAAAACCTATCCCAAGCACGGTTTAAAAAGGCGGAGGGTTGGGGCGCGAGTATGGCAACCTCACCCACGTAAAACAAAAACGACCACTACAGAAACATGAAGAGGACGCCATTCCGGTACACTAAGGTTACTGCTAAAGATCGTACGGAATGGAGAGCTCTTGTGGGGGGACCAATGTTCCAGGAGGAACTAAGTCTAATTAAGTTCCTACCCCTGTTCCTTTACTAATTAGCCAGTAGATATTTTTATAAAACATTCTATATAAAAAATCTGGTCAGCTTCTCTGGAAAGGACAAACGGGTGTATTTTGGGACCCAGGCTGAGCTGAGATATGTAGAGCTCCAGGACATGCTGCAAACTTATCCTTTAGAACAGTTTGATCCATAAGTAGGGCATAACTGAGCAGACAATTTCCACCGAGTAGCGAATCCGAGTATTTGGATGAACTAATTGCCGCATCCGGGTACGAACTGAATAGTAGCGGCAAATCTGGTCAGCAAGTATCATCCGTAGGCAAAGCGTAGTTAACCTGCCACGTGCACAGCCATGGAGAACTTATCTATAGTCAACGCAGAGTTTATAGCAATATCCTACATATAGCATATCGTCACACTCTAGGCTATAACAATATATTTATTATTTAGTAACTTTATTTGTGAAAAAAATGTAAAACCTTGTTATAAAATTTGAAATGTGAAGGATAGAAGTTATCAACGACGTCTTTACTCTCTGCTGTTTACCGAAAAGTTGAGCCAATTCATGCAGGAAAGTTACTGATTTGGTTGCCACCATGGGGAATGACCCAAAAGAATAAAAACGTATAAATTAACATCATTTTTTTAAAGAAAATTCAACTGAACGTTAAGTTCCTGTCTAATTAATCAATAACTTATAAGTTAGTCCTAAATTTATTTGATGAAAAAATATTATTTTATCAAAAAAATTATTTTTTTTCAAAAAAGTGATTTTAGCTATTTGTGTGTGTAATATTTGCCGAGGCAAATACTGCCGAATAGTCCAATATTCGGCCGAGGCGAATGTCCGAGGCGATTTCCGGTTATGCCCTATCCATAAGTACTGTGAATGACCGAAATTTTAATTGCAATTATCACTGCATAATTTTTACTGTGTGCAGCATGTGTGAATAAACTAAATGAAACTGATTCAATGTTATGCAGTTCTAACAACTATGACATGAAAACCAAGTCACAGTGCAGAATCAGGTGAAGTTAGAAAAGCTTTGCATGTAATCTGGTCTGAATACGATGATCAACACCAGTGGGAAAAGAGCCATGTTGGTGAATAGATGTATAAATAGGTCAGTGGTGTTTGCTGTTTGTTCTGCTGCTGCCCTTCCAGTGAATCAAGACCTAAGAATTTTCCCCAGGTGTATGTGTGGGATGTGTAAACAAGTATGTTGTCTCTACCTTCCACTTTATTAGATGACGACAGAACTGCCAAGGAGTATTTATAGGCCTGCGTAAGCAAGTGTTGCCTCTACCCTTACCTTCAACAGCTGTTGACAGAACTCTATAGGGGTGTTTCTAGGGTTGTGTAAACAAGTGTGTTGCCTTTATCTTTAGAAGATGCTGACAGAATCCTGAAATCATGCAAAACTCGATCATGCTAAGGCTCCACTTTCCATGGTTGCTAAGTGTAGAGTGATGCGGTAATCTTTCAAACGGCAATGGGGACAACAATTCCAGTTATACCATGGCAATAGGGCTTACTGCTGTGGCAATATCGCAGTAATCGAGTATGAAACGGCGATACCACAGGGGCTATAGAAACTATTGTAGTAGATTATATTCTGTAAGCACCATATAACCTGGACAATAAAATACTAAGCAGTAGCAGTAGTCTGTCATTTAAATATACTTAATTTATCCATTAATGCAAGCATTTGTTAGCATGTATCTGTGTATACACATATTCTTATTTTAAACATATGCCATATTAAGAATGTACAGATTAATCGGCCATATATGCTTTATCAGACCAATTAATAGAAAAATTATTGGTATCCGCAGGAATAATGGGTGCCAATGTAAACAAACAGACTTGCATTTGACAGCTTGCCTCATGATTCAACAATCCCATGTAATGATGACTCATCGTCCACCTACTCACACCATGCAAAGTTTTAGACAAAACAAAAATAACCGGTCTCATAATAGTATTTAACAACCACCCATAGAACAAGAACACCATTTTTATCACCTCAAGCAAAAGCAGCAAGACATGAACCCTCATCGCAATAATATGTTTCTGTATCCAAACTGAACATTCTGACTCAACAAATAATGAGATAATCGGTTTCATAATTGGCATTGATAGATATTTTAATAATTGGATATACGCAGTATCAGCAAAGTAGGCAAAAAATGATTATCAGTATAGTTTCACCCCATATGTCTTATATGATAGCCATATTTTGTACAAAGTCACAAAGGACAACCAGGCATATAGGTTTAGAAATGTTGCAAATACTCTGTATTAATTAACACCTTAAACATTTAGTCTGTTCGAAGCAATCACAGCTGACTCAAAAAAAGCCATTTAGCAAATTCAAGAGCAAGTGATCTGAAATAAGTATTGTGGTGACATGGCCTAAGTAACACCTGTTAAAAGACTCCTTGCTAAATAACCTATAAACCATTTGCATAATAACTGCAGTGTGCCTATTAATATGTGCAAATAAAGATATATTGTTGAGCAGTTGATATTCAAGAGGAATCAGCTGACACAACTATCTCCTAATATTCATTATTCAAGATAAGAATTCACAGTCTATGCATGATCTCGAACAAGATCAACACCGGTAATCTTCATTACTACAGCAGGTTAAATGGCACCAGATGTTTGACTACAGCAAACAGGATTCCCTGCACTAATCAAACAACAACAGGTTTTCTGTAGTGTACATAACACCAAGATCTGCAAGCATCACCCTATTAAGTCTGCACATGTACTGCAGTATGAATATGATAGTAATATCAGTGAATAACAGAGTACAAGGAAGTGGATCACTCTACAAACAATAACTTGAAAACCACACATTGGATATCTGTATACCAACTACGCAAGATCCACGGTTAAATTGTGCCAGGAATTTGATTACACTAGTAAATATTTGACAATTTTCTCTTATATGTGCTGGACCAACAAAGTACAACTCTCTGACGTCTGCACTTAAAGATGTATCCACTGCGCATTGATTTAAGAAACGCATAACACATTATCAAATTAATCTAGTTTTCGCTCGGGACCAGCATGACACCAATACGTCAATATGTGCATTTTTTTCTAACAAGCACTCTTACTTCTAATTTTGCTCCCTGTTGAACTTATAGCATAATTCCCATACTCATGTCTTTCATATTTAGTGTCATTCTGTTGGTAATATAAGACATTTTGGTGAAACATAGTTCTCAGAACATTACACTTAAAATTAAAAAACTTATAAAAATGCCCCATTAGTTGATGTACTAAAACCCTGCCAGTGGTTCTTTTTATTCTTTGGTTTCACATTTGGATGCCTATTAACATTTCCTTCGAATGAATGTGCAATCAATTGTAATTAATGCATGTTAAATCATCCACAAAATCAGAAACCATCATCAATTTGGAGACAAGCTCTTACCAACTGCAGAGTTTCAAGTTCCTGACCAGATCCAGTTGTATTACTCTTATTAAGCTTAGAAAATAGTCAAAATCATTGAAATTACAATGCAAAAGCATCCTTTGCACACGCTAGTTTTAAGTAACCTACTACTACTAACAATCTTTAAACTAATAATTATAAAGCCGTAAGTGTGCAAAATGTCATTTTAAACGTTCCTTATCCCAATTGTGATATATACAAACATAGACTTGAGCTTAAACCACAATTCAGTCAATCCATTTTCTAAGCATAAATATAGCTGTTGGTATTGTGCAAAATTAGCATTTCCTGTCTTTTCCTAAATGTTAAGAAACATGTGCCTTCAACAAGTATTAACACTTGAACGGCAATGTTCAGTGTACTGAAAGCGATAGGGAAATCAATGCAGCTCATCGACATTAAAATGTTAAACACTAGTGCCATATGGTTCTCATTCAACAATTGCCATTCCACCATAAATTCAGTCGAATGGCCCATATTCTAAGAAAGTAACTATTGTAGTCAACAACCATAATAAGTCTGCATAGGTGACCTAACCTTTAAAAAAATCTATAAAATAATATGAAGCTCTGTTCATTGGCTGTGCTGCCTGTCAGTATATATATATATCTCTTATGCTGACTATTTGACTATGTCTGTCTGCCTTTATGTGCATGTTCCTCGTTTGAGTATCAATGTTTGTTCAGCAGATAGACGTACCTGTGATGTATATGTGCATTTATTATGCCAATCATCTGTATATGTTTCTCAGTGTTATGCAATCCATCCACATGCATCTGCTAAAGTTCTATTTAAGTTGTGTATCCGTCTGTTACTCCATTTTATCGTCTCCATGGATCTGAACATTTGTATTGCACAGCTTTCAATGACTTCTCAAAAGCTTTCCACAGAGCAGCTCTAAGCAACATCCTCAGATATAATTGGTTTTCAGCATTTAATAACTAATCCCAATTCAAATTCTTGTTCACATAAAAACTCAAACACTACGTAAAACACCATGGTCCATTCAGTGCAGCTCAGTTCACATAATTTGACATAATATGCTTCAATGTCCCATGTGCAACTGATATCAAGGGACAACTGGCCACCATTCAGAAGGTGACGTGACAAATATACCAGCTGAATAGTCAAATCAAACGCCATTTAAGGTTGACAAGTGCACTCAAACAATCTACCCTGTACTACCAAAACTGATTAAAACTGTAAAAATTAAAAATGACCGTCGAGATTTGGCGATTAGTTTAAATTTCTTGTGCTTCATCAAGAAATACAAAAAACTAGCTTATCACAGTGAATTGCACCCACAAAATGACAATACATTACAGTCTAGGTCATGAATTGGCAAAAACATTAATGTAATTGTAAAGATTTGTTCAGCTGCAACTGATAACAATGCAAACAATGTGATCACCACAGACTCTTACAGAATAGTGCTGCTACCTCCAACTACACAGAAGAAACATAAATGTTCTGAAAAATTCTTTATATCATAAAAAATTGTACAAACTTGTACATCGTATAATTTTGGACTGAATAAAATTTAATGTGTCATCTTTGTACATGCAATTATCATCTTCACAACAATTACCAACTTAGTGAATTGCATTACAGGAGGCAATTTGGAGACAGCAGCATTCTATTCTATCAAATTCTGGGGTGGCCATATTGTTTCACACTCACTTTAGTTCAAGTACTTTCTTCAAATGACAGTTTTATTTTAAAGTAGGGTGGCCCTTAAAATTAAATTTTTAAATGATCTTATGACACCATTCCAATTACAAAGAAAGAAATACATGCATGTGCAAATAATCTTTGCAAATAGCTGATATTCAGAAGTTTGAATACATGAATAAACTAACCAATTGGTGTAATTCAAAACCGAAAACATTCGTTGCATTAATACATTACATTGGCTTAGTTATGTTTGCAATGTTCAACATTTAGTATTAGTACCAACTTATTCCAATTATACCAGCTCTATTTACATAAAAATTTGAATCTCAATGAAAAGATCTAAAACAATACAAGTGATTGCAGTTTCATATACAACCATAGCAAACAATGAAGAACATCAGAGATTACACAGGAATATATTTACTATTTTCATATGAAACTGAAATTCTTGGCACATTGTAACCACAGAATCTTTATATTTTTGGCTACTTCTTGCATCCCCCACAAAAGTGAATTTATAAGCAGACAATTTGTGAATCTAATCGACACTTCATGGAAGCAATGATGGCATACTTGAAAAAGAGTTTAGAAACATAATATTGACAAGTTGGAGTCAGTATTTGCAGACTGGATAGGACTTCAGAAGCTTATAAATCGGAACACCACAACGCACAAGATGGAGGATGAATTTATGGAGAGACTAGATTACTTTTTAGACATTGCCCATGCTCATAAATATCTGCCACACAAACAGCCACGAGATAATCACAGAGGATTTCTCGAGCTCAGTTATCACTCTTGGACGTGTTCCTGCTTATGGAATTTGGTTTCAAATGCCTGGTACAATACATCGAGCATGATGGATGGCAAAAGTCATCTACATTCTACACGATCAAGATGTGGCTCCTTCGCAAAAATTTGCTTACATGCAACATTTACAAATTCAGAGCTTAAAAAGCACAAATTACAGCACCTGGATTCTTGCATATATTTGGAAAAAGCAATAAAAACCGATCACACGAAAAACTCTTCAACCCGATAGCTCATTTCCTGCCATGACAGTCCAAACTTAGGGGATCATGTCGCTTTCTTATGATCTGCCTATTATTTATTTTTTTTATTTATTCTGAAATTTGATATCGCCCTTCCTCCAACGTTTTTTGCTCACAAGTGCACACACCTTGACGGCGCAGGTGCGCACAAAGGACTCGCTCAAGGTCCCTACACAGCGACGCCTCGGACGAGAGTAGAACCCGCTCACTCAGTGGCATCAAGCGCACACCGAGTGTTATGGGCCGAACGCTCTAACCAATCAGCCACAGTGCTGCTTAATAACTTGGTCAAATATTGAGACATTTTGCTCAGATTTTCACCATAATTCCAAATTTTGCAAGTAGCTTATGACTAAAAATCACCAGAAGAAAGCCATGGGGTGTGGTGTACACTCCTTGGTGATTTTACATGGAAAGAATTCCTAGCAAGATGTAGGTCCAAGACATATAGATACGCGTAGCAAAACTTGGCACAAACCTGAGAATTCCAGCTTGAGTTTGCGAGGCTGGAGACGAGACCATGCATGGAAAAACCACAGGATACATGTTTCGAATGCCATGTACCACATGTTGATGATGATTGTGATGATAAGACGGAGGACTGCGCATGTTATAGCCCTGTCGGAAGTTACTGTAGCCAGATCTCTGCTTTACATGAACACCAAACGATTGGTTCTGTTGGTAATCATAAATTCTGTAATGTCTGTCTCTGTGGTCTGGCACAGTTGGAATATAATTCATGTCCTTCGGTTACTTCACAACTCTCGTACACTAACTTGCACGCCGTTTGAAGACTATTAACTGATTGAGTTTCTAAACGTGACGTCACTGCTCCACAATTTCTCCACTCTTTAACAAATCTGGATGGATGTAGCCATGGTGTACACGAAACATATACGGTTATTATTAGAAGCAATCAGAAACTTAATTTGAAGCTAAATGAAATCGTGCGCAATAACAAACACATGCCTCCAGAATAATCAAAAGTCAGAGCGGCATGAAACTTTCAATCTATTCAACTAAAATATAATTTCGAGTTAACACGCATACTTAGTGCTGAATACCACGCTGAAATAAAATTTGACGAATGGCGCGCAGGTTAATACAGTCCAGTTCATGTGCTTCCGTCAACAATCATTGAGGCTAATATTCCTACTATTCGAAAGTAAGCCGAATGACGCAGCTGAAATTGGTAAAAGAATTTAAACGACGCAAGGTCCTAGTGTGACCACTTATGTCTGTACTTTGCAACGCCTAGCTTTCAAATTCACGCACGCCAAACGGCACCAGAGTTGAACTCTTCTGGCTACCGGTCGACGAGGCCTTGAATTCCGCAAACTGTACCACAATTCAGTAAAACTTCGAAATTTGCGAGAATTATGTCACACAATTTTAAATCTGAAACCGGAAGACCCCAGTCATATTCTCTGCGCATGCGCCATCTGTAAATAGCCCTGGATTTCTCAACAAGTAAAGATTTGGCTGATTTTGCAAATTCCAAAACTAAAAATGGTATTGATAACAGGATAAAATAAAAGAATACCCACAACGAAAATAATAACGACAATAATCATTATTGTTATCATCATTCTTACTTTATCATTTAAAAAAAATTGCTTATCAATATTTCTTATTAAGTTTTCTAGGTCCTATTCACTCAAAAATGCTATAGGCTCTATTCGCTTTCAAGCGGCCCTGTGTACGCGTTTTACTATTTTTAAATATTGATAGATTTTACTAGGTAGGCCCAACATTTAATTGTAATTGAGCAAATAATTTATCTAGTGCTTCTTAAAGATCAGAGTGTTCAATCAACAACAATGCAACGTAAAGCTAAGTAGGATATAATCAATCTAGAAGCCACTGGCGCAGCTAGCTTTTCGTGGCCCGGTTTCTAAACTGATATCTGTTCTTAGGTCTTACGATCCCTGTGGGACCCTGCAGGGCGTGAGCCCTGCGGGGTGCCTTGCCCCTGCACATACGATAGCCACGCTACGTCTTGGAGCAATCCGCCAAGTCATAGCACCGGTTAATAAGCCGGCCGGTCTCCCAGACATGGTTTTGATCGTTTTGTTAGTAAGGGCTTTTCAGAATCTTTTTGAGTCTTTCAGTGACGTAGGTCTATAGGAGATAAATAAACGCAGCATTAGCGCTGGACTTCTCTGCAAACATCGAACTGAAAAAAGTGACGTCATTATAATAATTGTTAAAACCTAGCGTTTCATGCAATGTAGGCCTATATAGGCTTAATAATATACATAGGCCCTATATATATATGTATATATATATATATATATATATATATATTATGGCCAGAAACCATTAGCTAGAGACAGACTCAATGGGTCTACCGTAGCTTTTTTATTTTATGTTTTTACCGTGTGATCCGTCTCTGACGCTATCCCGCGTTGAAGCGAGAACAGTGAGCGGGATCCTCGCCGCGGTCACCATATATATATAGCCCAGGCCTACTGTTATTAAAATGCCATTATAACAATAACCAAGATGAAAATAACACCATGCAAGTAACCATCGAGAGTTCATCGTTAAGCCGAGGCCTGTTTTCACTCGAAAATGGCAGTACAAAAGCGATAAGCTTCAGAACGTGAAACTAAAACTAATATTTTATGTTCGCTCCGGATTTTGGATTTGCGAATTAACCCAGTTACCCAGTATACAGGCCTACTGCACGGACACAAAGCGTAACAAATTTTGAAGTAAGAAACAGACTATGGCAAACATCAAAGAGAATACGATGCAAGCCATGGTCTCGAGACCGGAAAACTGCGGCCTTGGTCTTGTTCTCGAATGCATTGGTCTTGGTTTTGGTCTCGGATCATCGGTCTTGGTCTGTGTCTTGGTCTCGAGTGCGTTGCTTTTGGTCTTCTCTTTAAGGAACGGTCTTAATTGTGTTTGGTTTCAGTTTCAAATTAGCGTTCTTGGTCATTTGCCATATCAGAGCAATTTTTTCGATGTTTATCGGTTATTATTCGACAATTATATATATAGACACTGGATTTTTAGGCTTTACGCTATTGCTATCGATTTATGGCGTGCTGACCAAACTAATAGATATTTATATGCATGTTATTGTGGGCAGAAAAGATGTATTTGCAACTGAGCTAGCCATTTCAAACTTTGCTTTCGCAAATTTCAAGGTTTTTGAGCAATCTAACATTTATGTTGTCAGCCACGTGTAGACGCTGTTAACCTACAATTCCGAGGTCCGTGGTTCAAATACACCATTCAAATGCAACGTTCATCTA